>JAEAOA010002351.1:617500-625000 GCA_016746295.1 Potamilus streckersoni | reverse complement strand
TAGTGTCTCCAACTTCCCTATGAGCTGATCTCGCCGATGTACCGACATGCACTATCTTAGTGCTGATTGGATGTCTGTGGTCTTTTTGAAACTGTCGGAGGTAGTACCACTGGTGTGTTATAATCTTGTTATTTCCGGCCTCTCAGCCTAAGCCTACCAGGGACATCACTGATGATTCCAAACAAAAGAGACTTTGTCACCAGCGTGGCAAGATTATCTACAGAATCAAAGACTATAATAATACGACCCAGTTGTTATTCTACTATTTTTGACCGCCAGAAAAAGAAGATTCAGTACTGAAAAACATTTGGATTTTTGTCTGTCTCCCTGAATGTCCCAATATTTAGCACTATGGTCATAAAACAGTCGGAGAACGTAAATTGTGTGACTCTAATTTCACACAACTACAACATTTGATCTTCTTTAACTTTGCACAAGAAACAATGTAAGAATTACTAATATTACAAAGTTCATATCATAACTTGCATATGGACTTTTTTTATGTTATTCTCTATTGGTTTGCAATTTGCTGTTTGAATTTGTTATACCTATTGCTGAAATCAGCCAAGCGTGTCGCCCATGGAGTGCAATATTGCAGTACAAACTTAACTAGAAACAGCGGAAAGATCTTAACCATATCAGGCTTAAGATAACTTCTACAATTTAACGAAGAATTTTCTTTTTACTCTGTAATAATGGTTACCTTAAGCTCCTTCTCCATCACATCATTATATGTGTAGGATAATTTCAAAAAGAATCAAAAGGAAGAATTTGATATTTTTAATGCCAGAAAGAAGATGAATAGAAGAGGATTTGTTCAACAATACAAAGAAGAGGATAAAAGAAAAGAAGATAAGATGAACACTTTGAACAGTGAACACGAGAAAGGGCGTGTGAACAAAATGGCGAATCTGTTATAAGACATTATATTTAATTAACATTATAAATCTTGCCAAGTTTTTTTTTTTCTTCTTAATTTCGGCTCAACTGATGGGAACTTAACGATTCAAGACATATAAACTGTCTATGACTAAGCTGGAGCTAGTGCTAAAAAAATTTTCATCAAAAGCAATAGTGACTTCACTGTTGAAAAGGACTGCGATAGTTAAAGCTGATGATGTATCGTCTGTAACAGTTTTAAATTATAAAAAAAACAAACGTGAATGGTCCTCTTCATGACGATATTTCTCTCAGAAAGAGATACCACTCAATATAATGGAGCAAATTTTTCTTTCGATATCTGTGGAACACATTTAGTTGGACACGTGTACGATTAATTAGATTTATGGAGACCATCGTGCGTTTGAATCGCCATAATTCACTGATGGGTAGAGTATCTGTCAAGAGTTTATCGATTACTGATTAAAGCTACGTTTACTTAAACTGAACTGGATAGGTGTCATCTTCTGATCTGTTTGCAAAACTGTCATTTCTGAAAGTTACCAGGAATCAGTTGGGTAGTCAATGTTTGTCAGGCGAACTGCATTGTTTGAGCCTAGTTCAGGCGGGGAATATATTTTATTTGCATTGGACAAGCTATGAAGGGGGCATGGTTTCACATCAAAACTCTCAGTTTAAATGTGGTACTAGCATAATGGAGATCAGTCCACGCTTTTCTGCAAGAGAAAACAAACGTAAAGGACTTCAAGTAATTTTAGAAGTAAATTCAATCGTAAAATCATCCAGGGAAAACGATTGTCTCGAAACATATCTCGAAACAATTGTCTCGAGACACAATTCTGGAAAGGAAAATCCTGAAAATACAAAGTGAGATAGTTCACGAGACATATGAACCTACGGGACGCCTCAAATATTTACCAACCAAAACGGGCTACACAGAGTTGGAAGGTTCAAAAGTGGAATGATACCTAATAATTTGGAAAAGAAAGGGAAAAAGTGAGAAGACCAAGACTTACTGGCACAAGGAAGTCAAAAGGAACAGTCGCTGTGGAATTTGGACTGAGTCAAGGTTATGAATCAATTTAAGGCAGAGTTTTTTCGATCTTTCACTCGATTCTTCTTTTTTTCTTTCTGTCACTCTCAGATTAGAAAACATTCTTTACTGGCAAGGGTTAATCCTCTTCACAGTTTTCTACTTGCCCTGTCCTCTTGAAGGTCATGACGGATTTTGGTAGTTTTCTTCTGGTTCTGTTTCTGAATGCGCCACATGCTTCTGCTCGTTCTCTTTTTTTAGGGTGGGGTGGGGTATTCGCAAGACCAATGCCATTTTCCTTGCAATAATATAATGTATTTACCTTTATCTCTCTTTAATCCTGTCTTTTCTTTTCCTTTTTACTCACATATACTGCAAGTGTTTTAACTTTTACTGCGAGTGGATTATTCCGTAGTCTTAAAGTAACAATTCTTTCGAATGACTTTCTGTGAATAGCTCATGGGAAGGGCGATCTGTTTTGACTCTTCAATCTTCCATATTTCCTCAATTGCTAATTGAAATTTTATTAAAAGTGCATTTTGAAGATGACACCAGCAAGCCCGATCCATTATCATCTACCGGTACAAAAAGAGACAAGAATGAAAGTTTTTCGGTAACTTTCGAAGATTATTTTCACATTCTTAAGATTCATAGAGTGACTTACAAAATTCGAAAGATTGCTTACACTTACACGGTGAAATTTAAAGAGTTTAAGTCTGAAGTGTCACCAGAAAGAAGCGGGTTTCACTACAGATTTGAATGATTAAATGTTAGAAATATTCCAATGAGAAATAAAAGCTAACGACGACAATCATTTGAGACTGTCGATCAGTCTCGGTAGCTTTGAAGTCACTTATCTTGATCCCGCTTAGTACACCCGCAGATAATGGATGGGTGGATGGATGGAAGGACGAACTGACTGACGGACAGCAGTCAGATATATATATATATATATATATATATATATATATATATATATATATATATATATATATATAGAGAGAGAGAGAGAGAGAGAGAGAGAGAGAGAGAGACAGACAGACAGACAGACAGACAGACAGACAGACAGACAGACAGATAGACAGACAGATAGACAGACAGACAGACAGAGAGAAAGAGGGATGGACGGATAGATAGATAGATAGATAGATAGATAGATAGATAGATAGATAGATAGATAGATAGATAGATAGATAGATAGATAGATAGATAGATAGATAGATAGATAGATAGATAGATAGATAGATAGATAGATAGATAGATAGATAGATAGATAGATAGATAGATATTATTCTTTGAATCAGGATCAAATACATTTATATTGACTCATTCTCTATTACTGCTGGCATTTTACTTTACAACCATTATTTTATTATTTACCACAGGTATGCAAAAGCGAGATTGAAGAATGCGTGTCGACACTGGATTAGATAAAGCATGACGGAAACAGTCAAAGGTAATTGATTGAAATTAAATTTGAAAACAACAATTAGGGTGGTTTGAAAACAACGAGGAGCTATAATCAAGTGTAATAAACTACCTAAATTCTTTCCTAATTTCCGAGTTTTAATTCACATGCCCCTAAAATGAACCCCATTTCACTCGGAATCGCTTACCAGTTTTAGAAGCTAACGTAACCAGTGCGGCATACGAGAAATTAGACAGCTCAGTATAAATTGCGGTAGATAGTTCACATCTATAAATTGCCAAGGGGTACTAGACAAGAAATGATATCTGCATTAGGTCTGTTAAGTGAACTTTACTCGCAAGTGAGTACACTTTCAGGATGTCCTTTCCCAATAGGTACCTGAAGTGTACCGATCAGTTATAACTAGTTTTATGATCGATGAATTTAAAGGTTAAACTATTCGAAATGGCGATAAAACTGGATTTCTTAAGGAAAAAGCAATAAACAAATAAGAACACATACAAAGAAACGTATAAGAATTTCGTAATGAAATTTACCGTTGCAACACTGTGATGAGATTGTCTTGCGCAAAATTGTTTTTTTTTTCTTAAAATGCAGTTTTCAGTCACAAGTTGATACTTTAGGCAATGCAGTTTGTACTCACACCGTAAATAATTTTATTTTGAAGAGCAATGACCCTATAGTAGCGCATCTCCGTTAACTAAGATTCCGATGTGTTAACCCTATCTACTCTTTGGAGGATCGAACATGTATATTGGTGCTTTGTCTTAGACACATCCATTGGATTACATGAGTTGGTATGTAATATCAATTAACCAATAGCTTGGTGCATTGTACATAGGCCGAAAATGGCTGGGGCCATTGATATACAATGGATACTTTGGAAGTTTGACATCGAAAGTGTGACTTCGCAACAGAAGGAAGCCATTTCAGCTTTATTTAAGATAAATGTATTTGTGAAAACAGACATGCACACGCAATGGCTTGCCCCCGCATCCAATGATATTGAAAGACCAGAAGCATAGAAATATCTGCTCGATACGCCAAGGTGTAGATATAGTTATCATACGAGAACCTTGGCTAATGAAGATGACCGTAAAGTCAATTGCATTATATTGAACCATTTAGTAGGTTGTACTGTTTAAACAATTTGTTGATAACGTGTCGATTTAAATTCGAAACTACTTTTCTCTCATTTCTCGTGCTGCTGCATGCAAACGCAATTGGATTAACAATAACAGTCCGATAACCAAACTCGGTTAAAAGCATGCGGTACCAAACCCTGATAGAAGAAATGCTTCAATCAGCTTTCCAGATTACAAACTAAAATTATTTTACTTTCAATAATCTGCTCGAGTATATTGAAATTATCTACGTTTTTTTTCTTAGGATATAAATATAAGGAAATATTTCACTTGTTATGTGAGAACTCTATATTATCACCAGTTGTGAAGCTACGAGTGACAACACAAAAAGTTTTTTCGATTTCACAAATGAAATATTTCCTTACTATCTAAAATAAATCAGATTTTTAAAATAATATATCTTTAAAGGATATATCTTTAGTGAAAAAAAAATAATACACCGATTTGAATAGATTCTGGCTCCAGTTTGTTTTTCCAATGCGATCAACGGTGTTATTTCTACGTCTAGAAAAAGAAGTTATGAAATTTTAGAACTATTATAGAACAAAGACTTACGGGGCCCCGAGTGGCCGAGTGGTCTAAAGCGCTGTCCGTTACGGATCACTGCCATCTCACCTCTGCTTGTGTTCGAGTCTAGGATTCGGCTAATGTAGATATGTGAGAAAGCTTGCCAGTAACTTCTCGTGGGTCGGTGGTTCTTTCCAGTGATTTCCCGGTTTCTTCCTCCACCATTAATACTGGCCGCCATGAATAGCCTATCGTGTGCTGAAAAATGACGTTAAGCCCAACAACAAACAAACAAACAAAGACTTACAAATTTAGCTCAAAGATATAATGCTTCTAATTGCATATTTTGTCATACTAATGACTGGTAAGAGCTTATTCGCGTTAATATCTTTCTTGCGTGGATTGACACAGTGAACCTTGTTCAAGTAATGTCAACAGCGGTCGTATCCGACAGACTTGAGAGATTAAAATCTATAAACTCAAGTTTACCCTTAAGATTGTTTTAATATTGTTTTTGTTTTCTGCATTCAATTTTGCAGTTTCGTCCAGTAAGACAGACGCTGATTTTGACTGTCATTTAATTTCGGTTTGCAATATAATAATGTTTGTGATGACAATTAAAACCATTATTTCAAAAGTTTTATTATGATCTTTAATTAAACATTCTCGCTCCATACCCCAATAAAAACAGTTGTGCCTTTTCCCTCTGAGTTGTGATTGGTATACGAGACTGTATGGATGTCATTGAATATTGACTAAAAGCAATCAATGAATAATATCTCATCAACAGATTAGAGTTTCCCAGTGGATAATATTCGTCTGGAAAACTATTTTTGAAAGAATTAATTTGCATGGCCTACTTTTTCCTTTTGGGTTCGGTTTTAGCATTTTTTATCATTGACAACACCGTCTTAATGATTACATAAATATATATCTTGAGTCATGGTATATAAATAGGTATGTAAGATCTGTTCCTCCTGAGAGAGAGAGAGAGAGAGAGAGAGAGAGAGAGAGAGAGAGAGAGAGAGAGAGAGAGAGAGAGAGAGAGAGAGAGAGAGGTTGTAAAATATAAATTGGCTAAAAATGGAATACATTTTTGAAAAACATATAAGGACAGATATATTTCCTAAATGGGAAATAAAAGAAGTTCCAAAAGTGACATTGCCACTCGCGATATCGATTTTCTTACACTGAAACATTTCAATATCTCATCAAATATGTACTAGGATGTTATCCCCCTGGGACGCAAAAGGCATTTACATCTACCATATCCAATCAGACGTTTGTCATCGTTTAATCATGCTTGACAACTTTGGAATAGGAAAATATGTTCAATCACCAGAAGCATTCCATGAAAAATATGCGTTGTATGTTAGTGACAATCGAATAGATGGATCCGTTATAATTTCAAGTCAATATATTTCTAATAGTCAATTTATTTAATAAGCCATTTTCACAATATCTCTGTATCGATATATCTACATATCTACATGTTATTCTGCCTGTCCAATATGTTTAGGATTGTAAAGGGTCAAATCTATACTTATTTTAACATTTATTTGCTGGGTTAAATCAAATAAAGACAAATCATCGTTTGCCTTTGCGTGGGAGATAATTAAAATTAATTCTTGCTGTGGCAGATGAAACAAAGGAAACAATTTTATTTCAAGGGTCCGCTGTTGATATGAGCTGTTATGTAATTCGAACATGTATGTAACGATTTTGTGATTTGGAGGATCTTATTTTACAAGTTCCTTTTTCTTAAGAGCCATTTTATCAGATGTAAATTACGTGCGATAGGATGCGAAGTTATTAAACACGTTATCTGCTTATAAAATATAACTACAATTATGAGATCGTATTTTTATAGCAGAGAGAGAGAGAGAGAGAGTGTGTGTGTGTGTGTGTGTGTGTGTGTGTGTGTGTGTGTGTGTGCAGGTATACGCCTCGAAAACCTCTGCCAAGTGAGTTGCATTTATATTTTTTTTCTACTAAAATCTAATCTGATGAGATATGTGTTGAATAAGTGGACGTATACGTAAAAATAGAGACACAGCATTTGGCCAAATGTGCAATGTGCATAAGAGAGACCAAGTACTGCCTTAATTTTCATACCACACAGATCACATATTTGTTAAAATTCTATAATATCCATTTTAGAATACATGACTTTGCTAGATTTTAAAAATAAGGATTTCGTTAAAATTGCTTAAAACTTATACTGGAACAAAACACTAAACACAAATCAAGTTGTGCGCGTGTACGTGCGTGCGTTAAAAAGTCCATATGCTGCTTCATATAAAAGCATGACTACGGATGCTCTCATGAAAAGCAGCAATGATTTCGATACAAAAGCGCTTGCAATAATAAAGGATATAACGTTGAATCCATCCATCCATCCATCCATCCATCCATCCATCCATCCATCCATCCATCCATCCATCCATCCATCCATCCATACATACATACATACATACATACATACA
>JAEAOA010002351.1:592500-612500 GCA_016746295.1 Potamilus streckersoni | reverse complement strand
AGATCAAAGCATGAAAAGAACCGAACTGAACATTGATTATACTCGCATCCTTGTGCGAGTGATTAGTGCCTGCATCGCGTGCTTCTTAATTTATCGTACGGGAGGGAAAGAGAGTTACACTGTCGTACGCGTTTATACACGCACCTTATACTGTTTAATAAGTAAAATGTGTGCGCCCAGAGTTCTAATTAATTTCTCGGTGTATGTGTGTGTACAATTTTGATTTTTAACGTAGCTTTAGGAATTTTTCAGTCATATCGCTACGATGTCTGCAGTGTGGCAGTTTATATTGATGTTTAGCACTAGGGCATCATTCCGCAGACATGTATCATGATGTCCCACCCAGTCACATTATCCTGACACAAGGCCGACAAGTCCTAAAAAATAATCTCTTAATGCTGAGCGCCTAGCGAGCAACTGTTAATACTCTTTTTTAGAAGTATTTGGTTATGACACGGCCGGCGTTCGAACCCGCGACCTTCCGCATGCGAGGCAGACGCTCTAACCACTAGGAAACCGGGCGGAGTGGTCCATCTCGGTGGGTGGGAAAAAAATTACAACTCCATGAGCTACCCGTACTAAAAGCAAACTGCGCGCTCATTCGGGGTTATAATTGATTCAAATTTAATTTGTTGTTTCGTGAGAGTAATAGCCAGCCACCTAACGACGCGTGTATATACGCACGGATTCTGTGCTTTTCTTTGTTTGCGTTTCACATAGAAGCTGGAAAGCGTGCCTGGACTAAAAAGGGAGGGAAAGCCAGCTGCAACGTCAGAAAACGAACTTACTTTTTTAAAATTTTACCCAGCTTTGCTTAAGTCGAGTAATCCCTAATTATCAATAATGAGCAAGCCACACGTGTGATTAGAGTAATCCAATAAGTTAGACATTTTATTTAATATTCATTTTGATGTTTGAATTTTGTGTACATAGCGTACATCAATTCTCCAAAAATGTATGCATAGCCGGGAGTATAAATTATTCTTTTTAATTTGGTATCGCGTAGTTTTTCTCAAATGTATGGTTATATATGTGATATGACCATCAAATAGATCAAATTTGTATTTTAAAAGATTTTTCAAATGTAACTTCAATAAGCCGAAAAGAAAACCCATTACTCAGCAATATATCGGGTCCAGTCCTCGGGCAGGCTGATCCATTCCAGGCGTCCGAAGTGCTGAAACCCCAGGAAACGGATGATAAGCACGGGAGCAGCATTCTCTCCCGAGTTGCTGAACGTCATCGAAATTGGATTCGCACGTCCTGGGAACGTCTGGTATAATCCATCTGGTCTCCTCTCCTAGACTAACTGCATGGCCGCCTCTTCTTTGCAGAACGGTTGCATCTTCTAGTTCGTTCTGGTGGGTTTCCTCGCTGACTGCTCTTTCCTGGCCTTCTACACTCCTGGACTATCGACAACAGCATCGGTCTACTTTCCGATGGTAGTTCGGTAGTTTGTAAAGTTCGACTTCGGTGGATGCGGTAGGATGGTCAGCAACTGTGTGCATACAGATGGCCGTCATTTTTCGGGCTAGTCGTTAATATCTTTGGCGTCTTAATTTATCGTCTGGTAGATATGAGGGCCACAGTTCGCCGCTTTAATGTTTTAATGTGTGCACCACACACTTCTTGATTGTAATGTATTGTCTCAACCAAGAAGGGAAAGGGGACAGTATATCTGCCTCGACACCACCTGATGGCACTCCTTGACCCTGCGGTCTTGGGATCTCCTAGGTTGAAAATTGTGAGTGTCATCTTGTCGCAATGTTAGGAAACATGAATATCATTGCTATTTTGGTCAGTAGTAACATGAGTAGCGTTCATTCTGATAAAGACGAAAATGTCGCCTTCCACCCTGTGATCATTAGGAAAGTAAACGGTTATAAAAGGGTTCCAGATCGAAATATATCGTCTGTATTGATGACATTGGTTTGAACGTCTTTCGGGTTTATATGTGGAGGTTCATATTTAGCTCACACTATATGATTCCAAGAAGGCGATGTAAAGACGATGAAGTTCCCAACTATCCATTTATTTGTGGCTATTGTTTGCTCTATGATCGTGTTCCAATTTTTACAGATAATGATAAGTTCACATCTGACATTTTCCTTCAAAATGCATGTCAAATTAGTCTAAAAAAAGCTTTGTCTCTGCTGCAAGAAGGCTTTGATGTGTATCATCTGCAAATAAGTTAAAGGAGGTTAGGAGTGGTCACAAAAGTCTTTATATTACTTTCTTCAAATATTCTCTTCTGAGATTAAGGTCGGTGCCTCTTTCAGATACTTTTCCAACATCTCTTCTTGAATCAAACACTGGTCTTGTTGCTTCTAACCAGGATGATTGATTTGATATTCACAACAATGTTCCAAGCCAAGGCACCAACAACACATCATAACAGTATTTTGTCTTCACATATGGTTGTTGGTGGATGCATCTCCTATCTCAATCGGTTCTTCGTGCTCAATACTTTTATTCTAACAGTTAATGATCATTTTTCTTGAGCGCATGATTTCCAGAGTATTATCCAATTCTACACACAAGATGACGTAGATATTTTACTTCTGAATACTGAAGACATTCAGTGTGAAGCGGGTACTTAATATAAGCTGACATAAACTGTGTAGATACTGTTATCTGCTAGGGATTGGCATTGAGTATCAACTGATATTCGATACACATGGAAAACATCATTGTAGGAAAGCTTCAAGGCAACAGCCTGTCCTTAATTATACTGGTCAGATGTTAACAAGGCTCAACAAACTGACTATCTTATATACATTTATCCGTTACAATTTTAACTTATGTCCTTTAGCCTAGCATTTCTGCTATGACATGAAGAACAGTAATAACTTGAAAAATTACAAGAGTATGATCTTAAGTTCGTGTACGAAGATTACACAAGAGTTAGTTATCAGATGTTTTTACTTAAAGCATGCCAACCTTGAAGGAACTCAGACATACTTCCATGGCTTTAACGACTTTTACACTTCCTAATAATCGTGCTCCCAAATGTTTTAATTTTATATGTTGGAAACACAAATACAATATTTTAATGTCGGTAGATCTGCAGCTGCCCTTCTAATCACTTTAGAGAACATTCAAAATTTGATTAATTTAGGTAATTTATTTTATCCTAGATTGGTAAAGACTAGGACTCATTACGAATTTCTTGTTTGGATATGACCCATTGATGGAACTATATTTAAAGTGTCTGAACCGCAAGGACAAAAGAAAATGTCTTTAGATTTAAATTTAGAAAACTTATATCATCTTTATAACACATCAGGAACTAATTAAATTGTTTGGGGTTTTTTTAAATATAGATAATCCTCACATGCTGTTTACGTTATATTTGCTCAGGACGTTTACAGCTGTTGCATGTACCTCACACTTTAAGCTAGAGTTTAGATAACGGCGATACAATATCTTTAGACCTAAATAGAATGGGTCCCCTAATTATATGATTGAACAAAACTTGGGGACTTGGTGAACAGGTTTCACATAAAAAAATGTAACTAATAATTTTATTTCGAGGAAATAATATGAAAATAAACATGTAAATTTCGTGGTAGACTACAATTTCTTCAAAGTATTTTATTTTGTGACTGTACTCGCTTGATAGTGTCATATGATGAACTGAAAGTTTCGTTATATATACTGTGCTAATTGATATACCGTATTACAGTTAGCAACCCCGCCATTCCAACCTAGCCCACTTCCATCCCGTAGATTTCACAAGTCAAACCTTCTTACCCTCAGCCTTCTTGGATTGAACGTGCGAGTTCAAAAGGTAACCAGTCTTACACGTACAATACGTGCACTACCTATAAACAAGAGTACTCACATGAGTGTTAGCCGAGAATAAACATGTTTCAAAGTAGCGACCGTTGGCATAAGTAATTAGTGCTCAGGTTTATTTTCCGCTGTTTGTATTAGTTCAAAATTAAAATTTTAAAAATAAAAACTTACAGGGAATCAAATGTTTTCATCACAGGAATCTAGCGTTTAATCAAGTGTAAATTAAGTGTTAGTCTCTAACAATCGAAACATGTTTGGTCTCTTTTTTTTTAAAGTTACGACCTGACGGAAATATCCGAGCAATAGAGGCTTTAATGCTCGTCTTTTCCGAATTTTAAGTAAATATTCCTATTCTGGAAATCTGTACAAATTTCATGCATGATACATTTGAAAATAAACAGCTTGGTAAACATTTTAATTTGTGTTATTACTTTCAAGGGTTATTCAGTTAGTGATACAATCGGCTACTTCCACCTTATAGGTAATGCTGAATAGAAAAACTGATTTGCTGTATTAGATTCATGCTATAGTCCTCCGAGATTTATGCAAAGGTACATTAGTGTCTGCTAATTGTATATGTGTAGCTCTTTCGGCATTTCTGAGGCAGTCTATTCGATTAAACGTCATACCCCTGTGGTATCGTGAATGATTTCAGTGTCCTAATGGCTAACAGAGATGTTTGCGCGACTGACTCCATATTAGGTAAAAAATAATAAAAAATTCCGGGGAAGGGGGGTTGGAAGCCCTCACGACGAGTGTCCATTTTCTGTTCCAACTGGTTGTTTTGCTCACCAATTCTAATTAACTACGCATCCTAACACTTAACAAAATTGTCGCAAGAGTTGCATTTATTGAATGCATTCGTTGATTTAACAATAATGATGTTGTGAACCTAGAAAAACTACTAAAATATTTGTCCCAAAGTTTGAAGTGTATGTTTTGAATGATATAAGTGACCTTGACTATCAAACTCATGTGCATACGTACGCACGTATATAGAATGTTACTCATCGTTATCTTTGATACTTTAAGGTGGATTATCACCTTACTAAGTTTGAGTGTCAAGTGATAAGGTGTACATGAGAATCAATGCATCGCGTGTAAACATATTGCGAAAATTGAAGGGCGAAAGCGATGTTAATCCAAATAGTCATTGAGTGAGTGAGAATTGAAGGGGTATAACAACATGATTCAATGGTCAAAGTCAAACACACACACACACACACACACACACACACACACACACACACACATATATATATATATATATATATGTACATAATATATATATATATATATATATATATATATATATATATATATATATATATATATATATATATATATATATATATATATATATATATATATATATATATATTCTGATAAATTAGATTTGATCTCGGCAAATTATCTATCAAACATTATATGATGTCGTTTTAACTTATTGTTATAGTCTTATAAAAAATTAATTTCGAAAGGAGAGATGTAATTAGTGCACAGTCTCTTGCTCATCGTCAAAGTCATTTAGTACCTTGATTATATATATAGCATCTCTGATGAAGATGTGATCAGAAAATATAGTTTAGAATGTCGAACAGCTCATCAAATGGATGAATGATAATATCGATACTATCGATACAATCATATCCTTACTAAATGTTGATGATATCGAACAAATTACAATTCTTAATTAAAATCCGTTAAACAAATGCGCACAATAATTTTTATCCAACATCATGATAAGAATAGCCTAATAAAATAATACATAAATATCGGAATCGACCCATAACTAAGACATGAATTAAGACATTTCCCCCATATATGCTCGGCCTATTATTGAGTCTTGGTTCAAACCCTCAACCTCCCGCATCCGAGGCGGACGCTCTAAACACTGTCACAGGAGCGGTCCATTCTTTTGTAAATAGTCAACCGAAATATGCCCGAAAATCAAATGAACATATCAATGCATCTGTTGACATAGACCATTGTGTGGATTGTTTAACTGCAAAGTTTCATGCGCTTGCTTGTGATTCCTGCAACTCATAAATCAAAAGGGCTTGTAATACAGGTTTGTTACAATCATTTTTCGTTCAGAATGACGGTTACAATATCTTTTGCTCAATGACGTTGGCTTTTTTTATCGTAACTGAAAATGTAGAGAAAACTATTTTAAGACTCACTTGAAATTCAAATCGAACTAAAACCTTTTGTCTTTATTTTATCAATAGATAGATTGATAACTAATATCAATTACTCGTGGAAATCTAAACACTTCACGGCATTATAACTTATATAATCCATTCATTAAAATATTTTTTTGATTATATTCAATATTTGTAAAAATCGTAACTTAATAGGATTATGACCTGGACATTGATAAAGCGGGACAAATTAGTGCAGTAATAAATGCATTCGACTTGTTACAAATCAATACAGTAATAAATGCATTCTGCTTGTTACAAATCAATACAGTAATAAATGCATTCTACTTGTTACAAATCAATACAGTAATAAATGCATTCTCCTTGTTACAAATCAATACAGTGATAAATGCATTCTCCTTGTTACAAATCAATACAGTAATAAATTCCACTTTTCCTTAGTGTTTAAATATACCGTCTGGGTAAAGTAATTATCCAGTTTATTCAGTAAGTTGTAGCATGTTAAAAACTAATGTCTCCTCATCATTCCATCACAATGTCTTGTGTCCTTTACTGTTTTTCTATCGTACTGCGCTAATGAATTCTAAGATTTATAAAATTCATTTTTATTAATGTTTAGGTATTTCTCAATCCGAGCACCGTCATATAATGAAACAATGCTCTGCTATATTTTATCTGCAACAACAAAAAAACCACAACAAAAAACAAAAAGAAAACAACAAAAAAATCTACAAACACCTTTTCCCACCACCCAAAACCCCAGAACAAAACAAATCAAAGCAAAACCTGATTTAATTATCGATAATAATATTTACCTCCTCGAAATCCTATACTTGAAATTAAGGACCCCTATAGCATGAAAGACAATAAAATCCTATACTTGAAATTAAGGACCCCTATAGCATGAAAGACAATAAAATCCGATACTTGAAATTAAGGACCCCTATAGCATGAAAGACAATAAAATCCTATACTTGAAATTAAGGACCCCTATAGCATGAAAGACAATAAAATCCTATACTTGAAATTAAGGACCCCTATAGCATGAAAGACAATAAAATCCTATACTTGAAATTAAGGACCCCTATAGCATGAAAGACAATAAAATCCGATACTTGAAATTAAGGACCCCTATAGCATGAAAGACAATAAAATCCTATACTTGAAATTAAGGACCCCTATAGCATGAAAGACAATAAAATCCTATACTTGAAATTAAGGACCCCTATAGCATGAAAGACAATAAAATCCTATACTTGAAATTAAGGACCCCTATAGCATGAAAGACAATAAAATCCTATACTTGAAATGAAGGACCCCTATAGCATGAAAGACAATAAAATCCTATACTTGAAATTAAGGACCCCTATAGCATGAAAGACAATAAAATCCTATACTTGAAATTAAGGACCCCTATAGCATGAAAGACAATAAAATCCTATACTTGAAATTAAGGACCCCTATAGCAATAAAGACAATAAAATCCTATACTTGAAATTAAGGACCCCTATAGCATGAAAGACAATAAAATCCTATACTTGAAATTAAGGACCCCTATAGCATGAAAGACAATAAAATCCTATACTTGAAATGAAGGACCCCTATAGCATGAAAGACAATAAAATCCTATACTTGAAATGAAGGACCCCTATAGCATGAAAGACAATAAAATCCTATACTTGAAATTAAGGACTCCTATAGCATGAAAGACAATAAAATCCTATACTTGAAATTAAGGACCCCTATAGCATGAAAGACAATAAAATCCTATACTTGAAATTAAGGACCCCTATAGCATGAAAGACAATAAAATCCTATACTTGAAATTAAGGACCCCTATAGCATGAAAGACAATAAAATCCTATACTTGAAATTAAGGACCCCTATAGCATGAAAGACAATAAAATCCTATACTTGAAATTAAGGACCCCTATAGCATGAAAGACAATAAAATCCTATACTTGAAATTAAGGACCCCTATAGCATGAAAGACAATAAAATCCTATACTTGAAATTAAGGACCCCTATAGCATGAAAGACAATAAAATCCTATACTTGAAATTAAGGACCCCTATAGCAATAAAGACAATAAAATCCTATACTTGAAATTAAGGACCCCTATAGCATGAAAGACAATAAAATCCTATACTTGAAATTAAGGACCCCTATAGCATGAAAGACAATAAAATCCTATACTTGAAATTAAGGACCCCTATAGCATGAAAGACAATAAAATCCTATACTTGAAATTAAGGACCCCTATAGCATGAAAGACAATAAAATCCAATACTTGAAATTAAGGACCCCTATAGCATGAAAGACAATAAAATCCTATACTTGAAATTAAGGACCCCTATAGCATGAAAGACAATAAAATCCTATACTTGAAATTAAGGACCCCTATAGCATGAAAGACAATAAAATCCTATACTTGAAATGAAGGACCCCTATAGCAATAAAGACAATAAAATCCTATACTTGAAATTAAGGACCCCTATAGCATGAAAGACAATAAAATCCTATACTTGAAATTAAGGACCCCTATAGCATGAAAGACAATAAACATGATGATGATTATAGCAATTACAGTCGTATAGGCATGTGCATTTGCTTGACGACCTTTGAAGTCTGTTACTTTCGTAAAAGACCAGAGAACCCTCCAATACCCTCCTACACGATTGGCCATCGGTCCGGGTCCGTGTAAGGGGATTTGATCCAGGGCTGGATCTTATCGCTTTGTTACCTGACCTTAAGACCTTGACTGCCAGTACTCCGATACGACAGAAAGCCACCCAACCCAGCAGCAGGCCAAGAGCACCAAGAGGGCCACCAACAAGTCCACGCCCGCCCTTGGGCGCGACTCAATTGCAATTTATCCACTTCAGTTGAATTCTTCGTTATTTATATCTGTTGATTGCAATTGGTTTAATTATATCCGGTTTCTTCTTTATAGTCTGCTAATTTCCTATGTTTTGTGTAGTATTAAGTTGGATTGCAATTTTTCCACTTCTGTTGGAGTCTTCTTTATAGTTTTCTGTTGATTGCAATATTCCGCATATTTTTCTTCTTTATAGTCAGCAGTTTCTTGTTATTAATTTGGTGATGTTGGTATGGTGATGGTTTGCAATATTTCCACTTCTGTTGTGCTCTTCTTTATATTTCTCGGTTGATTGCAATTATTTGGTTATAGTTGATTTCTTTTTTATAGTCTGTTGGTATCATATGTTGATGTGTAGATTTATTGCAGTTTATTTACTTTTGTTCAAATCTTCTTTATGGTTCTCAGTTGATTGCAATTTTCCATTCGAAGGATTCTTCTTTATAGTCAGCAAGCTGGTCTTATTGTATTGTATTTGTTGATGGTTAGGAGGAGGAAATTTTACTTTATTGCAATATTTCCACTTCTGTTGTGTTCTTCGCTATATTTCTCAGTTGATTGCAATTTTTATTATTTATTTATTCTTCTTTATAGTCTGTTATTGTTGATGTTGAGAATTATGAGGCTGATGTATTGCAATATATCCTCTTCTGTTGAGTTCTTCGTTATATTTCTCTGTTGATTGCAATTTTATCCAAAGCTGATTCTTCTTTATAGTTAGCTTTAGTCTTTTCTTCATGTAGTTGTTGTAGTAGGTATCTCTTCTGTTGTATTCTTCTTTATATGTCTCAGTTGATTGCAATTTTTCTTTTTGTTGATCTTCTTTATAGTATGTTGTTCCTGTTTTATGTTGATTATGGCGAGGCACCAGAGTCTCTGTATGGTAATTTTGGGGTTTTGGGTTTGATTTGACTCCGGGGTGCCTTCATATCGGGTAGCACAGCACGCTCCATGACCGCCCAAACACCCAGCAGCAAGCAAAAGTTGTTGATGGTTAGTGTACCATGTTTATAAAGAAAAATAGGTATCAAACATGAGAATATCTCATACGGGTCAAATATCCTAGGTTGTGAATCTTCCTAGTTTATTTAATAGTTATATTGATTTGTATACTAAGCGTATTGTGGTCTAAAGTTAAGTCAAATTGGTGGGACAAGTGTCCCTTATTTTTTGGTATTCAAAGTTGATATGTGTGGAGTGAATTAAAACTTTCCAATCTGTTTTCAAGGGCCAATGATGGTTGTAGTTCTAAGGAGGGCTCGGTTGGATCGAAAGGTGAGTCCTTTATTGTTATATAAAACATAGATTTGACAATACATCACTATAACAAAGAAGACATAACATACCATTGGTAAGAAATCGTTGTTCTGCACGACCTTGCAAACTTTCGGATCTCACCCAGGTATTTGCTAGTGTGTGTTCCTAGCACCTGTTTTAATGGTAAAAATTAAGTATAGCAACATGTATAGGTTATAGATTTTGTAAGATAGATTAGGCGATACATCACTAACAAGGAAGACAAGAAGACAATAAACCTGGAAGTGCCGTGGCTTATGTAGATGGAATAGCGAGGTAGAATCATGCATATAACTATTCAATAAAAATGTAGTCATTTTGGACAAACAGACAATATTGCGATTTTTAAAAAAAATAATATTTTGTATGATGTCCCAAAGATATTTATCTTGAAGGAATATTTTGGACAATGATTATCGGGATTTAATATCAGTTACGGAATTAAAATTTAAAAAATAGCTGACACAGTAATTTATTTAGCACGGACAAATATTGTATTTGTGGTGGAGACGATGGACGATCCAACCGAGCCCTCTTTAGAACTACAACCATCATTCGCCCTTGAAAACAGATTGGAAAGTTTTAATTCACATCACACATATCAACCTTGAAAAATATATGCTTAATTATGAGTATATTGCATTCTAAAACTAATGGAACTAATTATAGTTTGTTCTGTACATTTTTCCGTATGTTTAAATTAATTATGTTTTTTCACTAAATTAATTTAATTTATATTTAATAGTCAGTAGAATTATTCTACTTTTCTTCTGCAGTAAAAACCGTTTTCATTCGAACGTCTTTAATTATAAAATGACTTTAGAATATAATGCTCAACCAAGTTTTTTCCGTCCTGTCTTGTTCTGTTTATATAATCTTCTTTTGATCAGACCCATTTGCCTCTTTGAACCAATTGCCCCTTGCCAGGTTTTAAGCCTTTAAACCATTTATCTATTTCGGGACAGTTTGCGTGGAACTTCTAGTGTATGTACGATAATTTGCTTGAACCGGTACGTTAGATTCTCGACCAGTGGTATGTTTTTACGCTGCTATATTAAAATTCGACCTGTGGAATGCTTTTATTCGGTTTATCTTGGGAATTATTACTAGATAAAACCCTGCTTAAACGATTGTCTCTCTGATTCTACGGGTTTACAAGCTCCCACAATGAACTTAATAACCTTTTCTTTCGGTTCATGTTCAGTTCACTGTTTTTAACTTTGATCCCTGGCATTTGAAACGTCCTTGATGACCTTTACACGCTCACGAAATGAATTTACTGAATATGCTATAAATCTATTCACTAATATATTTCTATAAATCTGGAATATGTCCTAGATTTTGTTGTTTATTTATTGTGGGTTGTTTGTTTGTTTGGGGTTTTTTTTGGCTTTTATATTTGTTTTTTTTTTTCGCTTTCGAGTATATCTATTATTTATACTAATAAATGTAATAAATCATGACATTTTTAGCATGTATGAAATTTATAAAACATGAAAAAATCACTATCAGTATTACAATACGTCACAAACAATGATTTCTTGAACAGAAAACTGTTTCATCGATTATCTTTGAATTTTCTAAATACCGTTCACATTAGTATGAAATAACCTTAAGATTTTGAAACTAACAAGATTTTAAAGGTGTGTCAGTTACCTCGTAGAGAAGATTTGCTATTATTCTATTATGGAAAGAAGAACGGTAACAATAAAGATCCGAGTACTAAATAGGAATTAAAAGATAATATTAATCCCATTGACACCGCTGATACTGTACAATAATATATACAAGAAAATATATTAAATAACGAGTTATTGAATATGCAGAACAACAAAACAATATGAAGCTTAACAATATTTTCTGACAACTATGTAATACATGTCCTGTCACCTAAACATTATTCAGCTAAATTTGCATCAGGCATTAGCGTGCTTGAAAGACATACCCTATGTGTTATCAATCTTCTAGAAATATTTCAGTATTACAGCACAGTTTCAGAATGGTCTTGAACATCTTCATTTCCTTTGGAGTCAATTGTAAATTTTCGTGATATTCTCTAAATATAACAATTTCATATATCTCCACTGCAGAGTCAATGGCTATTATTTAACCAGCGGTGTCAAAGCAACTCTCTCTCTCTCTCTCTCTCTCTCTCTCTCTCTCTCTCTCTCTCTCTCTCTCTCTCTCTCTCTCTCTCTCTCTCTCTCTCTCTCGTAAACTGAGACCGTACGAAGCAAACCTTTAAATTTCGCCATGACCACTATATATTCAGATACTGGGCGCATGTCGGACCAAATAAAGAAGGCCACGAGTGGCCGAGTGGTCTAAAGCGCTGTCCGTTACGGATCACTGACATCTCACCTCTGTGTGGGTTCGAGTCTAGGATTCGGAGAATGTGGATATGTGAGAAAGCTTGCCAGTAGCTTCTCGTGGGTCGGTGGTTCTTTCTGGTGATTTCCCGGTTTCTTCCTCCACCATTAATACTGGCCGCCTATCGTGTGCTGAAAAACAAACAAACACAAACAAACAACCCCCCCCAAAAAACAACAAACAAAACAACAAACGATAAATGCAGAGAAGCGAGATAAGGATTTCATTCCTGGTTTGAATAAATTAATGTTCGTTCACATCTTTCTTGTTTTTACGTTGTAATTTAGTCATTCTATACATATATTTTGTATATGAATGCAACTCTGCATAAATACATGGTAGATGTCTGGGTCAAGCACGTTTCTATTTCGTAAATATCTCAGGTCACAGTTATTAATCATATATATTCCTTGTATTTTAAAACGGATCACTGCCATCTCACCTCTGTCTGCGTGAGTTCGAGTCCAGACTCGTCTAACGTGGATAAGTGAGAAAGCCTCCCATTAGCTTCTCATGGGTCGGTGGTTCTTCCCGGGGTTTTCCAGGGTTCTTCCTCCACCATTAATACTGGCCGCCTATCGTGTGCTGAAAAACAAACAAACACAAACAAACAACCCCCCAAAAAAACAACAAACAAAACAACAAACGATAAATGCAGAGAAGCGAGATAAGGATTTCATTCCTGGTTTGAATAAATTAATGTTCGTTCACATCTTTCTTGTTTTTACGTTGTAATTTAGTCATTCTATACATATATTTTGTATATGAATGCAACTCTGCATAAATACATGGTAGATATCTGGGTCAAGCACGTTTCTATTTCGTAAATATCTCAGGTCACAGTTATTAATCATATATATTCCTTGTATTTTAAAACGGATCACTGCCATCTCACCTCTGTCTGCGTGAGTTCGAGTCCAGACTCGTCTAACGTGGATAAGTGAGAAAGCCTCCCATTAGCTTCTCATGGGTCGGTGGTTCTTCCCGGGGTTTTCCAGGGTTCTTCCTCCACCATTAATACTGGCCGCCATGTATAGCCTATCTTGTGCTGAAAAATGGCGTTAAACCCAACAAAAACAACAACAACAACAATTAAAACAAAAGTCAGAGGGATTTTCAACTTTGTTCATTTTTACAGGATGATTGTATGGATGATTGGATAAGTTCGTTGGTTGCGATAGCAACTGAAAGTCCCGACACAAGTACGATTCCTAGTTGGAAGGACTTTCAATCTCGATGTAAGTTTTATTTTACCTGTCTGATTCTCTCATTAGTATTATCACTTTATACAGTCAGAACAAAGCAGATTGCAAATTACCATTTTCAAGAAAACCGTTATTCGCGAAGTGGTCTCAGTTCCTGCCTGGAACGAAGTGTAACTTTCAGAATTCTTCAAATACATTCTGTCATTTCTGTGACCGGTTATTAAGGATACTCGGTACTAATTGTATAGAAAAATGGGAGCCAGCCTGGAAATGGATTAACATAAAATAGACTTTATATGGGTTTGGGTTGCCATGATTGGCTAATAATGTAAGTTATGCTTTAGGAACTAGAACCTTTTGAGAGCTTATTCTTGTTGTAAGTGAAAAAAATAGAGACATATTGTTTTATTGATGAAATTTCATTCTTTTAACAGTCTTGAATTTGGAACACTCATTACTAAAATTACAACCTGATTCATTGGTACGGAACAGAAAGCACATGTTTAAAACACATGTAGGTCCAGAAAATGTCGTGGCTCATATCCTTTTCTCTACACAGAAGGTGACATCCCCGTTTCATCTATACTGATAAATGTATGCTTGATCAGGAGCATCATATATGTTAAGTTATTGATTTTTTTAAAATCATTGTGTTTTCACATATTTACTATGGGACTGAATTAGTTCCGTTATTCCTTAAGTTGTACTTAGTTACACATCTTCCCTGGTTTAACAATACCCAGTTTATTCCTTCCAGAGTCCTAGAACTATAGTGTACACACGAGGATCACCTGATCACAATGGTGTAGCTAGGATATTTGGTCTCACCTGATCACCACGGCGTAGCTAGGATATCTGTTCTCACCTGATCTCTATGGCGTAGCTAGGATATTTGTTTTAACCTGATTACCATGGCGTAGCTAGGATATTTGTTCTCACCTGATTACCATGAAGTAGCTAGGATATTTTGTCATAACGTAAAGCTTACCGATGGGCACTTGCAATGTTAATAGTTAGGATACCTAGTGCCCCATGCAATGCTTACCGATGGCCACTTGCAATGTTAATAGTTAGGATACTTGGTGGCCCATGCAATGCTTACTGATGGGCACTTGCAATGTTAATAGTAAGGATACCTAGTGCCCCATGCAATGCTTACCGATGGCCACTTGCAATGTTAATAGTTAGGATACTTGGTGGCCCATGCAATGCTTACTGATGGGCACTTGCAATGTTAATAGGATACCTGGTGGCCCATGCAATGCTTACCGATGGGTACTTGCAATTTTAATAGTTAGGATGCCTGGTGGCCCATGCAATGATTACCGATGGGCACTTGCAATGTTAATAGTTAGGATACCTGGTGGCCCATGCAATGCTTACCGATGGGCACTTGCAATGTTAATAGTAAGGATACATGGTGCAACATGCAATGCTTACCGATGGCCACTTGCAATGTTAATAGTTAGGATACTTGGTGCCACATGGAATGCTTACCGATGGCCACTTGCAATGTTAATAGTTAGGATACTTGGTGCCACATGGAATGCTTACCGATGGCCACTTGCAATGTTAATAGTTAGGATACTTGGTGCCACATGGAATGCTTACCGATGACCACTTGCAATGTTAATAGTTAGGATACCTGGTGCCCCATGGAATGCTTACCGATGGCCACTTGCAATGTTAATAGTTAGGATACTTGGTGGCCTATGCAATGCTTACTGATGGGCACTTGCAATGTTAATAGGATACCTGGTGGCCCATGCAATGCTTACCGATGTGTACTTGCAAAGTTAATAGTAAGGATACCTGGTGCCCCATGCAATGCTTACCGATGGCCACTTGCAATGTTAATAGTTAGGATACTTGGTGGCCTATGCAATGCTTACTGATGGACACTTGCAATGTTAATAGTTAGGATAGAAGGGCCTCGATGCATAGTTTACTGATGGGCCTCTGTATCGTTAATAGCAAAATTACGGTATTTGATGGGTGGTATATTGCCTGTTCTTAGTTTCTATAGTGTATATTTGTTTGGATGGACTCGTGGCCCCCTTGCATTTGTGGTCCATGTATTTTGTATGTTCTTGCTATATGGTAGCTACGTCGCTGCCGATCACAGTCCTAAATCTTAAAAGTTTCATCACGTTTAGTCTACTTAACTTCACACACTCACCGACACAGACGTACAAACGGGAAAATGATATAACATCAGTTTTCCTCGATAAGGAGACATTTCAACCGCATAAACATGTTCTGACTGAATAGACAAACAAAATCGCTGTCCTATGAAGTACGCATAACACGTTAGTTTTGTTTTGGCAACATTTTGAGTCCAAGAGGACATCATTCGATGTATATCATCAGTTTATCATGTGCAAATCACATGCCGCTAATGAATGAGTGGTAGACATTGAGTTAGGATGTTTCATGACCTCGAGATATACAAATAACCAAATCATGCTTGCACAACCTCATTGTGGAGGGACCCTTTCCAAAAGTCCCCGATAATAAGTTCAATGTAATACTTCTAGTTAGCTTCTCATCCCTGTTTCAGCCAACGGCGTAATAAGTATTCTGAGGAGATTTTTATTTTTGAGCGTATTGATACAATGAACATAGCGTGGTCATGCAACAACATGACAGAACGCTTCGACATTTACCATGTGTAGCATCATTAAACAACCGATTTTAATCATCACGAGTTTCACTGTCTGGATTTTAGCTGCTATTGTTTTGTTTTTTCTGAATTTAGTCGTGAATTATATGTTGACATGCTTGCAGTTTATTTTGGTAAGAGACGATAAATTCCTATTTGAATTGTCACATAATTTAATGGTGATTACAAATAAAAACGCAAATTAAACAATTTTGTTGCTATACATAATCTAAGATTATTTCTTTAACATCAGTACCATATGTCATTGACATGATGGATCACAAAAAATATTGAATATAGTAACAGGTAATGAAGGGACAGTCAAGGACAATTGGCATGATTCAGGCGAAAAGCTAATTAAAATAGGCAATCCTGTTTATTATTGTTTTGGGTTCATTTTCATGTGATCTTTTTATCGATGACAGAAACGTATTATAGTAGGTCAAAAGTCTCCACACATTTTAAGATCTATTCATTCTGATAGGGATGGAAGGAGATGACGGGCGTTGGAAAGAGAGAAAGGAAAGATTAAATGAAAAGAAAAATTTAAATGTCTAAATATAGAAATACATGTATGAATAGCAGACATAAGGGGATACATAATTTTAATAGAAACAAAATGTTTCTAAAGTGAAATAACGACTGTTGCGATAAAAGTGGTATTTCCAATGTGGCGACATCATTTTTCTCCCAACAATGTATTACAGTATCTCATTATGAAATATATAATAAATAAATATCTAATTTAACATAGTAGCTAGCAACTGCAGATTTTATACTTCAGATGTTGTGCTTACATTCAATAAATGAACTAGCGAAGCTAACCGAAACTGGATATAGATGAACAAACACCATTCGGGAAAGTAAATTTTAGTATTCTCTAATTAAGATGATTTTGATAGTGGGAAAATATAATGATTTAATTTTACATGTGTAATTCAATTTATGGAATTGAAAACTTGATATGTACACTCTCCTAATCTTGTTCTTTTTTCTTCGTTTTTTCATT
Organism: Potamilus streckersoni; assembly: GCA_016746295.1. Taxonomy (NCBI): domain Eukaryota; kingdom Metazoa; phylum Mollusca; class Bivalvia; order Unionida; family Unionidae; genus Potamilus; species Potamilus streckersoni. The sequence goes on along the minus strand of JAEAOA010002351.1, from coordinate 595,117 downwards.
ACTTGTATGTTTTATTGCATTCGGTTTTTTTTAATACTGCTCCAATTATGTTATAATCATGAAATTATACTGCAAGAAACGTTGATCCTAAGCTCTGTCCAAATACGTTTTTTTAATATTTTTAGTGCATAAACTTCTTTTTTTCGTTTGTTTTTTAATCTGAAAGAAAGTTTCAGCGACATAATTCAGGATAAATACTGTAAAAATTTCAGAAACGTTTCATCTTAACAAAATCCATACTTACAAGCCTGATCAGATATTCCATTTTCGCACTGCAAGTTACCAACGACCGCCAATACTTGCATAATTTTGACTTAAAGAAATACCCATAATTAGCCTTTGGATCCGTCGGTATTGACTTATAATTTATTTATTATTCAAGCATTCGAGATATCTAGGAAACTCGTCAATATTCACGTGACCATTTGTGTTTAAAAAGAGTAACTCGTTTTAGTCGGTAACATGAGACTAATTTCTTGTTTGTAATATAATATTCGGAGGTTGTTTAAAAAGTAATGAATATTTTGTTAATGAATTTAATGAAGATCTATGGACGAAATAACGTTCTATACAATGATCTGCAGCGGAACGTTGCTGCACTCCAGACACCTGCAGATAAATGCGTGTGACGAAACATAGGAAAATGACGGTGACATGAAAATGTCGTGATGGGTACCAAGAAAAAGTTTGTACCGCGATATACCGAAGTATTTCTGAACATACAGCCATACGCACCAATGGTATGCTGCAATTATATTGGGGACCAACAGCACCACGGTATGCTGCATTTATATTAGAGACCAGCAGCACCACGGTATATAATGCAATTATATTGGAGACCAACAGCACCACGGTGTACTGCATTTATATTGGAGACCAGCAGCATCACGGTATATAATGCAATTATATTGGGGACCAGCACCACGATATACTACATTTATATTGGAGACCAGTAGCACCACAGTATATAATGCAATTATATTGGGGACCAGCAGCACCACGGTATACTGCATTTATATTGGAGACCAGCAGCATCACGGTATATAATGCAATTATATTGGGGACCAGCACCACGGTATACTGCATTTATATTGGAGACCAGCAGCACCACAGTATAGACTGCAATTATATTGGGAACCAGCAATTTAATGTTCTAGAGCAGGAGACTCACACGTGGTTTTGTTTTTTTTTTTAATTTCTGTCGGTCAATAGCTGAAAAAATATCTTGCTCTGACTTACAGCAAAATAACAGCATATTATATCAGTTCTATAATTTGAATTTTTGTTACTGTCTTGAAATAAAATAAAATAAAATATTTGAGTTCAAAAGAAAATCTCAGCTGCTCCCCATTCCGAAAGTCAAATGGTCGCTACATTGTAGACGATGAATTTGTTATGTTAATGTTAATGTTGTACAAGTGTGAGTCTAAAACTATAATAAAAGTGAGATGATTAGGCTTATAATATATTTGACAACATCTTGTACACCTGTGAGACATGGACATGGTACAGTCGCCATGCAAAACAGCTAAACTCCTTCTACATGCGCTGCATCATAAAACTGCTTCACATGAAATGGCAGGACAAGACTCCTAACACAGAAGTCCTGAGATGACAAGCGTCTATGCCATGCTCAGAAGGTCAAATCTCTGCTGGGCTGGTCAGGTCTGCCGTATGCCTGATGAGCGCATCCCAAAGGGACTGTTTTATGGGGAACTCGCTGAAGGCAAGTGTTCCATAGTAAGCCAAAATAAACGGTTCAAGGACACGCTCAAAGCCTCCATGAAGTCCTGTGGAACAGCTTGCCGTAGAACGCGCTGCCTGGCGTCACAAGATCAACTCAGACTCAGCTGCTTTTGAAGAGCACCGGATCAACGAGGCCAAACATAAACGGCAGCAGAGGAAGAGCAAAGACAGCGTCAATCCTCAGTCCATCCAGCCCCTGGCAATTCCCTGTCTTCATTGCCCTAGACCCTAGAATTATTTTTTCCAGCCATAAGCGCATTCCCAGACCAACCCAAATCTGAAGTCATGGTCGTCTTCGAGACCGAAGGACGAACAACAACATTTAACGACCTGCAAAAGTCGTTGTGTAGATATTAAAGGAATTGTTGATAAAAATAGGAAGTACTGATACTGAAGCCTACGATTCGCTAGCTACACTTGAGTGGTATGTCAACGTCATTCAGTATGTAAAATCCATATTCACTAGGTTCAGGCGTCATTCTGTATGTAAAATCCATATTCACTAGGTTCAGGCGTCATTCAGTATGTAAAATCCCTACTTACTAGGTTCAGGTGTTATTCAGTATGTAAAATCCCTATTTACTAGGTGCAGGCGTCATTCAGTATGTAAAATCCCTGTTCACTAGGTTCAGGTATCATTCAGTATGTAAAATCCCTATTCACTAGGTTCAGGCGTCATTCAGTATGTAAAATCCCTGTTTACTCTGTTCAGGCGTCGTTCAGTATATAAAATCTATCTTCACTAGGTTCAGGCGTCATTCAGTATGTAAATCTTCTCAGTACAGGTAGGCGAAGTTATGCTTCATGAATAAACAAGAAAAGCCACATATGGCCTTCTTTTGATCCCCTACTCATTAAAGTTTTCTCACAT
>JAEAOA010002351.1:555000-590000 GCA_016746295.1 Potamilus streckersoni | reverse complement strand
CACACACACACACACACACATCATGAATAATAAACATAATTTTTCACCATTAAGCAGTTATATCTTCACCTTGTCAGACTTAACGACATTCGTTTCGGCACAAGAACCCCCTTAGCGATTGTTACTTTTAAAAGCAAATTTAATATTCCGCTTGATTTTTATGAGATCTTGGCTGAATTCGATCGACAGCGTTATATGTATGTTATCTTTGAGTTATAACCAGTGGGGTACTAATGGGGAAGCGAGGGGGAGGGTCCGACCCAGATGACAGCCAGAAAGTAGGGGGGGGGGCATCGAGAGATTTTGAAATACCAGTACAAGTTTTGAAACCAAATGAAATATTCGCCAAAGTAAAATTTATTTGCAGTTAGCTTATGACAGCTGTGTACTGTTTAAAAATATACTTGCAAACATAATATATTTTTCTGTGTTTACATTTTCAAATTAGGACCCCGAGTGGCCGAGTGGTATAGACTCTAAAGCACTCACCATTCTGAACCACTGCAGTCTCACCTCCATGTGGATTCGAGTCTCAGGCTCGGCTAACGTGGGTACGTGAGAAAGCTTGCCATTAGCTTCTCATAGGTCAGTGGTTCTTCTCGGAGTTTTCCATCGTTCTTCTTCCACCAGTTATACCGGCCGCCATGTATAGACTATCTTGTGCTAAAAAAAAAAAATGGCGTTAAACTTTACAACAACAACATTTTAAAGTTATTTGTGGTGGTGCAAAGGAAAGATCCACCGCGGATGCCAAATATTTTAGGTAGGTTATAGCCCTTGTTTTCCAAACCAACCAGCGTTTGTTTCCACAACATATCCCGCTTAATTATAATTGTTACACTGCTTGACCTTGTTAATGCCTTACCGAGTTTCGTCGTCAACTTTCTGTGCCATAGAGTAGAGGATTTAAAAGTCCCCGATTTTCACACAGCACTCACGTATGCTTTCTCACAGTATTTTGCATCGCTGTTAAATTTAGTCCGTATATGCATTTCATTTTCCGTTTTCTACAACATCATTTGACGGACTGACAGCCCTTGATTGATATATCAACATTAGGTCGTTTTCGCACAAGAACTCTACTAAGTATCATTAGGTTTCAACCAAATTTGGTATAGCTGTTGATTTTTATGACACTATGGATGGTTTCCATTGTTAATGATCTGCTTTATCTTGTAGCTGAGTTAAAGTCTTCAATTTCTAGACCCACATACTTTCTTTTTTGCACAATAACTAACTGGACTTTCATAAAATTTCAGTCAATATAGATTTGCATTTTGATTTTAATTAATCTTTTATTTAGTTCGTCATCATTTTGCATCATCATTTAGAAGAGTTATAACCATTGGTTGATTCACCCACCCCACATTCATTGAATTATTGGATTTTGACAAGATTTTATTAGCTGTTTCTTATTGATAAAATCTGGACAGAATTTGACTCAGAATTTACAATAATCACTGAACAGAGCTACCGCCCCATCTTTGTTGCATCGATTCGCTTTTCTTCCATTACGCCATTTGTTTATTTAAATTTTATAGACGAATTTATATAGATAGAAGATAGATTGCTACTAATTATTAGCATTCATCATCTTTATTTAGCTGAACTGTATTTCCTGGTTGTCAGTATTCCAGAAAGAAAAAAGGAAAGTGAATAAATAGAAAAGTGAGGAGTAATAAAAGATTTTAGAAGCAGCATCAGAAGAACCCGCTCCGTTTGAGAATTTCTAACTAATAGCAATGGGAGAACAAAGGTGGAGAAAGGCAAATCAGAAAAATCCACTCCTTTCGAAATTTCAATGCAAGACATTAACAAGAGCAAATGGACATTTTGTGAAATAGTTTAACTTTGTTACATCTCATTTCACTGGATTATAATATACGTAAGTTGCCTGTTGATGGTTTGACAGTCTTGTAAAAGGAAAATTCAAAAAATGTCCTCTTACTTTGCTTCTTTGACTGGTATGCCAGTTTTTTTTTTCCTATTAGAAATTGACTTCCTCAAGGCAGTGCATCAACAAATTTGTTGATAGTCGAATGTAAGTTGTCAGAAGTGCGGAACATTCTATCCTGAGAACATTTAAAATCTTCGATGCTAGCTTACGTTAGCATCACTATACTCTCAATGATCAATAGAACCTCAGCGAAGCCAGCAGAATTCCAACAGGATAGTTATACATCAATTACATATCTTTTTGTCGGTTGGAAAGCATTATAGTGTTTTGCCCGCTGTTTAAATTATGTTATATGCATTGATGACACAGCCCAGTTTAAATATTACAGCGCTGATGTCAACTGCTCCATCCGTCAATGACCCTCTTTCACGTCACAAGCTTATTACTTATCTACACCTTGGCGAATCCAACAGCTATATCGGTGCTTTGTCCTAGCGACATCTACTAGATTTCATGTGTTGCCTCCCTTAGTATTTCAAGATGCACATTATTGTAGAATACTGCACGATTCTGACAATGTAAAGTTAACGCAGAACAAAAAGAGAATATATATATATATATATATATATATATATATATATATATATATATATATATATATATATATATATATATATATATATATTAATACAAACAATGCTATCATACAGGTTAGAGAAATTAAATTCGTATCCTACCGAGTTTCGAACCCAGGTAAGCGAGTAAAAGGCACCCATCGCCTTGCCTGCACGCACTAGCCCATATAACGTCACGACTAAGCACGCATCACCAAAAAAATGATGGCACTGAATCGGTCTTATATAAGCTCGTGCGTAGCAGACACACTCGAATGACGACCTAGTAAATAATACATACATATATATATATATATATATATATATATAATACATACATATATATATATATATATATATATATATATATATATATATATATATATATATATATATATATATATATATATAATACATACATATATATATATATATATATATATATATATATATATATATATATATATATATATATATATATATATATATATATATATATATATATATATATATATATACACACACACAGTCGTTCCAGATTCCTATTAAAGAAATCAAGGTATATAGGATTTTTGTATTACAAATAATTATAAATATATACCAGAGAGAACAGACTGTGCTATCCCTGGATTCTGTAGTAGAATCTAGATAATATTGGGCAGAAATAATAGTTTAATACAAACAATACTATCATACAGGTTAGAAAAATTAAATATATATATATATATATATATATATATATATATATATCTATATATATATATATATATATATATATATATATATATATTAAAAATATTTCAAGGGGCACTACTGTATCTTATGAAAAAATATAAAATTCCAGGAAGCTCAAAAGGAATGGTCTTCCTTGAAAATATCTAAGTCAAACTTCCAAATTTCAAAAAGGTGACGTAGGTTTTGAGTTCCGTAAGTAGTGAACAGGAATAATGTTTCCATATTCGAACAGCTCGCTCCTGTGGCCTAATGGTTAGAACGTCCGACTCGGATGCGGGAGGTCGTAGGTTCTATCCCTGGCCGAGTCATACCAAAGACTTATAAAAATGGTAATAACAGCTGTCTCGCTTGGCGCTCAGGATTAAGAGGTTAGTATTAGGACTGGTCGGCCTGGTGTCAGGATAATGTGACTGTGTGAAACATCATGCAACATGTATGTGGCATGATGTTCCAGTGGTAGACATTACTATAACCTGCCACATTGCAGAAAATCGTAGCGATATGACTGAAAAATAGTTAAAACTATGCTAAAAATCCAAAATCACATACACACGCACGCTCACACACACACACACACACGCACACGCACACACATATTCGAACAACTGTGGCTGTTACCGTAGAAGCTCATGATCTCATGCAAACATTAAGATTATCGGAGAGGCACATCCTAGACGAAGAAATGTATTTTGCGGAACACCTGCCTTTACATGACAGATTATTTTGATGAAGAAGACGGAAAAATAAGAAATAGAAAACAGTACAAAAAAATACAGTAGCGCTAGACGCTTCCAACCTATATGCAAAAATGGCTTAAGGTAAGTGAATATGAGATAGCTAGGGACGTCTCAAAACTATTATACAAACACTGGGTTATTAACGCTCTAGACTCTTGACGGTGCCATAGTTTACAGTCCATGTTAGCTGCAAATTCAAATCACAATAATATGTAACATTAATCATGGAAGAATGTAAATTAACTCAATCAAATGAATAAAGTTACTGATACTGAAAATTTGCGTGGAGAGTGAAGATGTTCATCCATTTGACCTTTAATTGAGTGCATGATTGCAGTAATGATATCTTCATAGTAATGATATCTTCATAGTAATGATATCTTCATAGTAATGATATCTTCATAGTAATGATATCTTCATAGTAATGATATCTTTATGACCAATTGTAAATAATACTGCTTGATTCAGAGAATTGTTGATGTTAAACCATAATTCAATTCCTTTAATCAACATTTTCTTGCTGTGTATTGCATTGACTGCAGATGCATTAGGCAGGGTATCATATTTGGCGATATTGTTAGATACACCTAATAGCTTGAAAAGGATCAATACTATTTCTAGAAAAATCTAAATACCTGAAGTATATAGGATTGAAATCTAAATTATGATTTGTGTCATTTTCAATTACAGAACTATAACATATGCATTGTCTTGCCTAAGGATGATCCCTGTGCGTATGCTAACACTGTCACAACATGGAAACTGTTAGGGTCTTCAATCGAGACTCATAAATGAGTCTGAAGAACATGGGACAGAACTAGACCTACCGTCAATCTCAATACAGACCGTGCGTACCTTTAGGTATTGGGCTGGCCCATTTGTCCATAATTAGAAACAATTGAGATTCACACCTTATATTCATATATTGGTCAAAGGACTTGAAAAGAGATCAGGCAAATGTCTAGTAAAGACCATCAGGAAAGAGATATGTTCTTGAATCATCGCGTGGAAACTGTTGAGTCTCTCTCTCTCTCTCTCTCTCTCTCTCTCTCTCTCTCTCTCTCTCTCTCTCTCTCTCTCTCTCTCTCTCTCTCTCTCTCTCTATATATATATATATATATATATATATATATATATATATATATATATATATATATATATATATATATATATATATATATATATATATATATATATATATATATATATATATATATATATATTACCAAAGAGGACAAAATAGACATAGATCCAGCACAGACCCTGAATTGTATCCCTGTGCTTAGAAGCTTAGAAACCTGAACCTCCTGGCTCATAACATGGAAATTGTTAACATCTCCATCCTATAAATATATGTGCATTTAATGGTCACAAACGCACCCCCCCACTATATATATATATATATATATATATATATATATATATATATATATATATATATATATATATATATATATATATATATATATATATATAAAGAATACAAATCATATGGCGAATAACAACCCTTTCAAGCGAACTGGATCCACCAAGGGATCACGTGTGTCAGGGATTAATTAAAATAGATGCAATAAACTGACGACGAACAGTACGAAACTAGTAACTAAGTAGCCTAAGCGCTTTCGACTCTTAATGAGTCTTTTTCAAAGGCAAATACAAAACATATATACGATAGACCAAAAAATCTAAAGGACATACTAGTCAGGGCAAAGCTAACGCCAATCGCTAGTCAAAACCAACCTAGTCAATCTGGACCCTGTGGCGATAAAAGATGCAAAACCTGTCAACATATGATAGAGACCAAGACATTCACTAGCACAGTGACTAAAGAAAAACTAAACATACATGGTCCAAACAAAACGTGCAAAACAGAGAATGTGATTTATCTCATCACATGTAAGATCTGTGGCCTTCAGTACGTCGGAGAAACTGAAAAGCTACACAAAAGGATAAACCTTCATAGATCTGATTGGATGACAAAAAAGCTGTACAGAAGCCCGGTCGCAGAACACTTCTCCTCCCCTGGCCACACTTTCAGTGATATAATACTTATCGCTATTGCTAACTACCACAGCTGGAGTTCCGAAACCAGGAAGGAAAAGGGATAATACTGGATACGCCGCCTTAGAACATTGAAACCAAGCGGTCTAAACCAAGAAGACTAGAAAATGAAAACTATGCACTAGTAAAATTTAACATTTTCTAAATCTTCTTATTATCCTTCAATTTTTACTATAAGAATAACCGGTATAGAATCAAATATCCGGGATATAATCTGCGTTACATATGTACAAAAAGTAAAAATAGATGTCGCTTTGGCTTGTAGACTTTTAGGGAATTATACAACGTTTTCAGTTTCCGCATCTAGTCTATACAAGCTGGTTGTATTTATAGTTTTAGCACATGTGAAGACAGCCATGTAGAGGTTTACAAACACAACGTTTTTGTGTTTATTTGTTTATCGTATATATGTTTTGTATTTGCCTTTGAAAAAGACTCATTAAGAGTCGAAGGCGCTTAGGCTAGTTAGTTACTAGTTTCGTACTGTTCGTTGTCAGTTTATTGCATCTATATATATATATATATATATATATATATATATATATATATATATATATATATATATATATATATATATATATATATTTATCATCTGTCCTGCATGAACTTATGAAGTTACACAATTTGATTTCCCATGACAATTGAATCAAAAATACACTTTGACATCTAAAACCATTATAGTTGGTTAAACATTCCAGAAGTATTTTAGGCAGTTTTATTTTTTACAGCTTATATATCATCTATTTAAAATCCATAGCAACCTAGTTCAAAATACATGTTTTCGCATCTTACTCCAAAATACATTGGTGACAGTTTATTAAATATTGAGAAAAAAATATTTATTATGTCATAACCTACAAACAAATGTTTGTATCTTGCTTACAAAGACATCCAGGTGAAAAACATAATTTTTATATCTATGGGACCACTTCTTTTAATGTTGTCAAACTTTCAACAAAAAAAATGTTACAATGTGAGATGTTTTAATTACGGAGGTTTCGTATGCTTCCTTAACAACCAAGTATCTTTAACAGTCAGTTAGAAATATGTTATAATATTTTTTTATTTAAAAAATTTATTATTATGTCAAAATTATAAATAAAGAAATTTCATTTGCATTTTTGCAATTGTTGTCTGTACGTAGAACAAAAACATGTATGCTGAAGGACAAATGAATTATGTTGGCTGAGTGGATGGAAAACCTTGCATTTATTTTCATGCCATAAATCCAAATAAATGTCTCTTTTACAACAAGTTAATCAATTCTATACAATAATACAGCTGGATATACTAAAATTTATCAGCAGGCTTGAAATATGTAATCATCTTGTTGAAATGTTCCACCCACACACCCCTTGAAAACGAAATGAACTTCTCAAGGAGTTGAATGCAATAATGGAAAATAATTGATGAACCAAGTTTTATCGGCAGATTCCAATTTTTGTATTATTATTTCAATCGAAGCCTACTGAGCCACACTTGGTTCTTATAAAGTATATTTCATCTACCCATTGGTAATTCTCCTTATAATTTGGAAAAAAGTCAAGAGTTAAGACCTGTTCAAAATATTTATGTTTATAATATCATGCCATTATGTCCGCGGTATATTGAATTTTTTTTGTTGGTCAATCTATGACGTTAAATCTATCTGTCTTGTTGGTATATGGGATTTACTTTTTCCAACAATGTAAATCGATCCATCTATATATCCATATATGTCTATGAATCCATTTATGTTTATGGATTCATTTTTGCCTGCGGATCCATCTATGACTGCGGATCCATCATGTATGTGGATTCATCTATCTTACCTATTCCACTGCTGCGTCAGAGAGAGAGAGAGAGAGAGAGAGAGAGAGAGAGAGAGAGAGAGAGAGAGAGAGAGAGAGAGAGAGAGAGAGAGAGAGAGAGAGAGAGAGATGTCGCAATGTAAACTATCAATCGATAACATTTTGAAATGTTCCCCTTGGTCCCATTACACAAAAAACTAGCTTTATCTACTGTTATAAAACTGCATATTAAAACTGTTATACTTAAAAGAGATTACATTACGTTGCTTTAACTATTTTACATTGCGTTGTATCATAACTATTGGCGACACCGGTACATACTCATCTGCGGCCGTACCTGTGCGGGCCCGCTGCGAAATGAGGACAATGGACCACCAAATTCTAATTTTTAAATCATAAAAGAAATTCTGTGACATATCCATAGAGAAATACAGCTTTGTTTTCAAAATCAAATTAATTATTAAATAATCTGCGTTAGTTATAATATATCTTAAATGTCGCCCCCCCCCCTCAGCATGCGGGTTAGGCTCACTAAGACTGCTACTGTTTTTAGTATCACATAAATAAATGTGACCTTATTAGCATCCACAACCTAACTGTTTACGCCACAGTTTATTTTTGATTTGTCACGTGATCATAATATAGCGTAGTTAAGTTCTATTTTTAGACGAGGAAACACCTACGTACGTCGAAGATTGGCTGCCTTTATATGCTGATTTCAGCCTCATTGGATAAACATGAGCCACATTTCAAAACTTTTCCGTTCTTTCGAATCAAGCTGAGAAAATTAATGCAAAGTCATTTTTTATTTTATTTTTTATTTATGCAGTAGATCTTCTTGTAATACATGATAAGGTTTTATTTATTTTATGTAATGATTATTATGCCTAGCAATGGACTCACTTTATCCGCACATGGACCCGTCTTTTTTTATCAGACAACAGTTTCCAGAGACCGAGGGCTCTTGACTCCCATTGTCAAAAGCATATATTGAGATTTGAGTAAGAGCCCAGACCAACCGACAAAGTATTTGTTCCCACTTTTTCATTAGGAAGAACGCGATGTAACAAGATTTTCGAGCCACTAGTGGCTGACTGGCCTAAGGTGCTCGCCTGTACAGATCAGTCACATCTCACCTCTGTCATTCTGAGTTCGAGTCTCATGCTCAACCAGCATAGGTATGTGAGAAATCTTGCCAGTAGCATCCATTGAGTTGGTGAGTTTTCCTGGGTTCATCCTCCAAATAAACTTTGTGCCGCCATGTAATGTGTATCATTTGATGAAAAATTACGTTAAACCCAACAAATCCAAACCAAATTAACAAGATTGTATTTCATAAGAATGTATCGTACTTTTTCAATCTGATGTCATGCATACAATGAATAAAAACAGAAAATAAAACCCTTAATAAGCATGAATTTAAAGTAATGCATTCACTGTATGAACTACTTATGATACTGGTTAACTTTTAAACTTTAAATGAAAATAATCTTTCTTTTAGTACAAACATGACATGAATCGAAATGAAAAAGGCAACATAAATCGATTGTAGCACAACTTGTAAAGACTGAGACTGCAGAGTAACAAGGGATATAAATCTATTAGTGCGACAGTATGCTTTCAAGAGTTAATTCCCTTGTTATTAACAAACGAGCGCAACACACACACACACACACACACACACACACACACACACACACACACACACACACACACACACACACACACACACACACAACCTCATCTTATTTCTTCTTATTTATTTTTAATTCCAGAATATGAAAGGAAAACTTTGCAAGTATATAACATGTCTACTTTTTTTTAAAAAAAAAGATCCTAAAATGCAGCTTGCATGCATTTGAACATATTTATACCCGAAATATATAATGCACCATAATTCATTAAAAAGTTAATGGTGATGTGATGTGATTATTTCAAGTATGGCAGCTCAGTTGGGTTGAATTAACTGATTCAAGGGCAACTGAATGAACTGACAGCAGATCACTGAACGTGTGAAATTAGGCGCACTTTGTAATATGAGGTCTTTGCTTATGCTTATAGACAGAATGACATCCGGAGCTCATTTTATTTTACAACATCTGAGGGAAGTGATAAAGGTTCAAATTAACCATTTAACTGACGTGATCTAGTGGCCAATGAGATCTAGAAACGCAGATCACACTGTATGAAAAGATTAATAGAAAGTCTTCTACCGTTTCTGTCAGACTGAGAAAGCTGCAATTTGCAAGTGACACTTTTAGAAAGAATGATTTTATTGAACGTCTTTTGCCTTTTCTGTCAGGCTGAGAAAGCTGTAATTTGTCAGCATTGAAAACTATATTCAGAAATATGTTGTTGACATGACACAATACGAACATGGTCAACGTTTTCTCTCATAATGTATGTGATGGACTCTGCTGTCGTTCAAACTAACTGCAACTGATGTTAGTTCTCTGGAAACGGCATAGTGATGTTCTGCATGTGATTAATCCCATCTCTGCTCGTATTTAAACTTCATATATGGCAGCCACATGGATTAAAATTCCAAAGAGTGCAGACCAGCTTTTAAAAAAAGTTAAATACATTAAGTTTTTCACCGATTTAAATAATGAATAGTGAAATATATGTTAAAATAATTTTATATAAATAAATGAAAAATGAAAATTTATATCACTTATTAATCTGTTCCAAAGCAAATGATAGAAACGAAATGCAAGGAACCTAAACTATATATTCCAATTAGAAAATAATTGGGATACATGAGTATACCAAAAGGAAATAAAATTATCAGTAATAACGCAGAGTATTATGGGAAAGAAATACTGTTTGGGTTTACCGCCATTTATCAGCACATGATGAAATATACATGGTGATCTGTTAGGGCGAGCGCTTTGGACTACTCGGCCACCAGGTACCCTGAAATAAATGTAAATAAGTATTGATTGTATAGCAGTAAAATACATTTTGTATGAGTTTTTTTTATTGGGTTTATAAAAGTATAGATGTGCTTAACAATTACCATAGAACATTGCCTAACAGCAAATATAGGAGAGATCGATGATATCAATAATATTCTGGATGAATGAGTTTGTAGGAAATAAGCGGAAGTAAATTGTGGATAGTTAACTGGATTGAATATTTATTTGTGCAGATACACCCACCCGCTCCCATCACCACACTCGTGAGATATCATCACAATTTGAATATATACTGAAATGAATATATACTAATTTTAATACAAACCAGAGATAAAAACATATTGAAATTGATTATAATTCATTTGTAAATGCGTTTGAAATATTGGAAAGAATAGACATTTGGAAAGTCAGGCATGTTGACGTGCCAATCATTTTCGCTTCACGCATTAGTTGGGATAACATTACGAATCAATATCTGTATATTGATAATTTTTCTATATCGATACAAGAGCCGAAGAAGAGACACAAAATGATACTTACCCAAACGAAGTCACTGTCATCTAAAGCAGTTGTGGCTTACAATTAGTCGTTTGCCTTTTCACTCTTTAAATTCCGAATATATTTAGACAACCATATCAGGCAACCGACATTCTTTAAGTAAAAAAGAAAAACTATGAACAACACTTATTTTTCTTCTGTTAAGAAACGTAAGGTGGATAACTTGTATGGCTTAAAATATTGCTCCCACTTTTTAATACGGACAATTACTTAATGATTATTTTATCCTGTCAATATGCTCACAAACTGATATCATATATCAGCATAAACAAGATATTCCAGAGTTGTTCTTCCTGAATGATTTAAGTACATTACTGACCATTTAATAGCTATATTTTGCTATTTTCCCTGTTGCTTCATATCTTGTCTACTTGCATCGAATTTGAGGACTGTACTTCTGGTATGTCTTACAGAGAAACATGTAACATCTAATTCTAATGGCTATTGTTTGCTCAAGTCCAGAGTAAAGCAATAAGACACTGGTCAAAACTGTGGCAAAATCACCTTCATCATATATCGGAAGTATTGACATCTAATCTAGTTCAATTTAAACATAAAACAACATAGAAACTTCTCATAAAAGTGGCTATTAAACAGTGTGATATATATATATATATATATATATATATATATATATATATATATATATATATATATATATATATATATATATATATATATATATATATATATATATATATATATATATATATATATATAAATATATATATATATATATATATATATATATATATATATATATATATATTTATATATATATATATATATATATATATATATATATATATATATATATATATATATATATATATATATATATATATATATATATATATATATATATATATATATATATTGGAAATTCAAATTACTCTGGATGTGGGTGCGTACTCTCCACCGCTACTGTCAATCCATTAGTGCGTAAGATCTGACAGCGACCGATAGTGTCGGTAGTGTAATAAATCTTTATTTAGGAGTGTTGACAATAATTATTATTTTCTACCAAAACATTTTTTTTTAAATTCTATACCATTAGAAGGCGTCTCTAGATGTACTGATAATGAATATATAAACGAATCATGTAGCAAAGTTATTGATTAGTCAACATAGCTTATCTGCCTATTGCAGGCTTCTATTTCAGCACGAAATCTTCAAAAGGGCACCAACTATTTCAAGAAGGAAACCGTATCGACCACTGCAACCATTATAACAATATAAGTGTTTGTGTGAGAGATGTTGAATATTAGGATAATATTACGTCCCTTTCCTAAATTTTCTGTGTTTAAATTAACAGCTTTATTAGCCTTTTAATATTACTTATTGGAACAGTATATGTAATAAGGTCAGTTCATTACTGTCTTCAAGGCAATATGCCACTCCAATATCTTCATCACTATCAATCATAGAAGTCATTTCATTAGCCGAGGAAAATGTTCTTTAATAATCAACAGTAACTCTTCCATAGTTTTATTTATGACTATAAGCAGCTTGTACAAAACATTTGTGGGTTCCCATAAATCATGGCAGGCATCTTGACGTTTTGTAACCTTATTATCGAGCCATCGTTTGTCTTCCTTATTTGTTCCTTTCTTGAGGTATATCCATTCATGACGTGGAGAGACTTTAAACCAGCTACATATCACATGTAATTGTTTCATCTTACTGCTTGCGTTATTTTGTTTAAATAAGGACTCCTTTCCTTTATCAAACTGTCTTTTCAGGCTCTCGCTGTTTTAAAGATTTCCCTAACAGCATCATCTATGCATTCACGAATTTCTGCTTTTACCTTTATAGATCAAGAATATTTTGGGAAAATATATATCACTGTCAAAATGTATTTATATCTATCGTTGTAATTTTCAGATTCTTGCATTGTTAGCAATGTTTACCAGTCATTGGTGAATCCCTTTATTTGAATGGACCCTTCTGTACAGAGTTTTCCAACTAGACTGTGATATATTCCGTTTACCTTTCTACTCTTATTTCGGTTCGTCGTATTTTGTTTTCTTTTTTCCTCGTTTAATTTGTTCCAAAAATTAAGTTTGTTCCAAAAATTAATTTGTTTTTGTCTTTGCAACTAGATTTTTAGAATCTTGGTGAAAATGGCTGACATGTCGTTCGTCTTTGTCAGCCATTTAAAACGGTTTACAGAAAACCAGATAATACTTTACACGCGATAAATTTTCTATTAAACCAATTAATTACTTCAGATAATGTCATGTTTAGCCATTAATATTGATTATAACCTAAAACAACTACTTTTTATACTGAATTCCATTGTGCTATTTTAAGATCAAACTTTCTTCTTATAAATGTATATCTCTGCTTGACATTGTACAATTTGGTCGATCCTCAAGATGTACTGCAAATTTAGCTGAATTCTGAGTTACATCATTATCCACATCATATATGTAATTTAGTCCAGTTTCCTTCAATGTTCTGACCATTGCAATTTTTTCTTCCTCAGTAATTTAATGATTATTTCAGTATTATTATTACTGAATGTCCTGTGCAAAAATTTTTTGTTTGAATTTTTTTGGATAGCATTTTTATTGAAATAAAAAATCAGTATTTTTATTTTCTTCTAGGTAAATTTGTAACAGAGAAAGCTTTGACCACTCATTCGTCCCATCCAGTGGAAATGCACTTTATCGCTTCACATCGAGATTTCTTGTTTTAGTTCAATTCATAAAAATATATCTCTTCTCCTTTCAATCCGACAGCTACTTATTTAGTTTTCTCATCTTTAACATACAGCTTGAAATACGATTAAATTCCATCCCAAGTTTTGCATTCAGATTTGAATGTGCTGAACAAAGATATATTAGTATGGACAAAACAATAGTTGTTACCATTTCTCAGCTAGGTATTGAAAACCTCTGACTCCAGCGTCCTAATATTCGTTTTGCAATTCTTATTTTCTTTACACTAATTACTTCCGGCTTTTGAATGTGAATCTAAAGAATAAAGTTTGAAGTATTTTTACTTTGTTTTTAGAGAACTTTGCGATTTATCAGGATTAATAAACTCATCCGTGGCATAATATATGCTCACTTACGTCACGTCCATACACGCTTTGCTTTAAAAGTTTCGCAAAAATCTCAACATCAGTGACAGACAAATAAGGCCAAAGAGAAGCTCCTTGCCAACTGCCTATATGAAATATAAAGAGTGATAAGACATGTCCATTGTTATAACACCATGTTTAGAGTTTTTGCAAAGCAATCTGAACCAGTTTAAAACAAAAATCACTGAAAATAAACGTTTCTACAGCTTCAGTTGAATGAAGTATATTAGTAATACTAAACCAAATCAAGTTTCGTTGTTTAGTGTCTGGATGTTATGAAAATCCACCGTCAGATCTTTCTCTATGAATAACAAATACAGTATTATTTCATAATTCTTCATACTATCACTTTCTTAAAATAGCCAATATTAACAAAAGTATAACAAAACACCGGCCACACTCCATTTTTCTGTTTACATCAGATTTGCATTACATGATTAAAAGTGGTTATACTAGCACAAAAAGAACAAAAATTTATCAAGTATAAAGAAGAACTAATAATTTAATTACTCAAAAAAAAGACATTTACAACACAATTACTACCCCTTATCTACGATTTCCCTCCTAGAAAGGACGACAGCCGAAAATGACGTACATATATCCCCACAAAACGATGTACATGTTTCTTGTTGTCGAAAAATAAAACATTATAAACCATGGACAGATAACATTTAGATAAAACTACTGAAAAATAATTTACTGGATTGTGTCGCTTTCAAAACTGTTCAATTGTTTCAATTTATTTTGAAAGTTCCTGTTAATACAGGTATAAAGGAATCAATGTTGGCTTCTCTGTGTCGGCCTATTTATTTTAAAAAAAAGAAAGACGAAATTCGGCCCACTTGAATTCAGTGGATTCAACTTGACTTCCTTATTTTGGCCGACTTTATAAGAAAAGATTAAAAAATACCAAAGTCAGTTTTCGAGGTTGTTTGCTATGTAATAAAATAACCTTTGTATTTGATATTCTGTCGGAATGTTTAAGAAAAGAGCTTATTGCTCACTCCAAATTGTGTTTATCCGTCCCCCGGGCTTCTATTTGTTTCCCTGTTGTGATCATAAATTATGTTTGCAGGGCCAATAGTATACATAACAATAACGCGCTTTAATAAACTTTTGTAACCCTTGCTAGCGAGAAGATAATCATTTACACTCGCAGTGAATGTATTTAAAATAATTATAGGTTACTGCATTTGTATGGGAAAATATGAAAGAGTTTTTTTCGGATGAATATACTGCACGATCTTGGGAGTGCAGTATATCCTTCCGACAAAACAAGTTCATATTTTCCCATACAAATACAGTAACCTTTTTATTATATGCTCATTTCTTATTCTTCCCAAGGCTTAAATATATAAACAAAAATACACTGAAAGAAACAAAGTAACTAAATGTACGTCGTATTACGAACTAAATACATAAGCGTTGATGGATCATTACACAACATTATTAATGAGCGCATAACTACGCCTAGATAAATATGAAGTTGGTCGCGCGCTAGACGTAAGTTTCGAAAGAAAATGGCGCTTGCTCTACTTAAAATTGAAATTTGGAGCAATATTGTTGATGAATACGCATTGCAACAACTTTTCCATTTGATCTGGAATGAATACCTTTTGGTATATATGTCGATTCAACGCATTTTTTTGATTATGGTCTGGATTTATCTACACGAAGTGACTTGCATCGGTTTCCAGCAGCGTCTGCCATTTTAATGTTTTGAACTGTGTTGACATCGGCATGCGTGTTTCTTTTCTGTCACTGAATGATTCAGATCACAATGTGGGAAAATTATGAAGCCTTTCCATTGCAATTATCGAAAACACGCTGTGGAATTTAATGTTTATTTCATCTTGAGTGCAGTAAGGAGGATGTAGCTACACTTGGAATATACTCGAAATTACAGTACAATTTCAAAATGTGTAATCAATCTTGAGAACCCATGACATGTCTCATCGAATTCAGATTTACAGACCTACGAAAATATATTTTTTGAGGAAATTCAGGATGTAAAATTGTAAGTATATTTTTGGCCATTTTTATTTACAGCTAAAGAAGACAGATTATGTGTATAACTTGCGTTTTATTGTGAGGAACCTGTATAGCGTCAATATATAGTAAAATTTGAAACATTGTATCAAAAAAGTAAACGCGGAATGTGCCAAAGCCGTTTGTATGTGTCAGTCTATGAAACATTTGCTGGTATGTGGCCGTCAATGAAATATATGCTTTAGTTCATTCATAAAAAAATGTTTACGTTAGAAAATAGTTCCTTTGCACGTGGGATCAGTATAAAGGTGTTCAAAATCGGTGAATATTGCACGATTCTGACAATGTAAAGTTAACGGAGAAAAAGATGAGCATATACTAATATTTTTATTTGCGAGATAACGTCTTATAGTTAACCTGGATACAATACAATCTTGGTCAGTTTGCACTTTGTAACGTCTTATAGTTAACCTGGATACAATACAATCTTGGTCAGTTTGCACTTTGTAACGTCATGCATGAATAGCAGCTGTCTTCGAGCAATAGGGTAATACTTTCGTCTCTTTTGTGATTTTGTTATTTGACATCAGCGATACACACACTAAAGTTCAGGACGCATACGCAAATAAGCATCCACTACCTAAACGGAGTTCGTGGGCATTTTTTTTTTTATATATAAATTTTGTATGATGAAAAAAGCAGGAATAAATGATAGCAATGCAAGGTTAGTTTCTTTCGTTTATTTTCAAATAATTATGTGTCTATCATTATTTGTACCTTGCAAGAGGGAAACGGCGGGGCACAAATTCAACACAAAATTAGTTCCTTTCTTTTTTTATGGAATAATGGAGCAAATATGATTGACGATATTGACTAGTAATGACAAACTGTTAATTTACGAGCGTACACACTAAGGCTCTTTGAAAAATAAAAACAAACAATAAAAATAACTGGTAAAAGCAACATCGATAAAATGCTCAACATCTCTCTCTCTCTCTCTCTCTCTCTCTCTCTCTCTCTCTCTCTCTCTCTCTCTCTCTCTCTCTCTCTCTCTCTCTCTCTCTCTTGCTTTATATGTCACAGTGTTACAACCAGAAGCCTAAAATTAAATATAGTTGTTTTAATATCTCTGTACGTTGCAAAGTATGATTATTTTACCTGAAAGAATATCAATTTCTTTCAAATTTAGTTTTTCTTAAAATCTATTTCTAAAACGTATCTGACATAATATCTACTTTTTGTTTTAAGGAAAAGAAATATGTTCAAACTATTATTAAGATGAGCCGGATTGTCTTTCGAGTTTGACCGAATTGTTTTTTGCCAAATTGACTGTAATCCAGCAGTAATGATACAACTTTCTCAACCGCTCACCTTATTCTATCTTAAAGCTTGAACTCACTTCTTTCTGGTAAACAGAGTCTTTCAGAAAAAGAAAGAATATTCTTTCCCATCATCACTCTTGGGACATCCATATGCAACACAGTGCACAATATTTGCTATACAAAATCACGATCGTAAGATATATCACGTAGACATTTACGTCAGGAAATTAAATACTTGAATGGCTAGGTTGACTGGAAGGGATAAATGCACGTCATATCCGTATTTGGTACGCGAAAACTACCGATTGTTTACGGAGATTGCTGAATATTTTTTTTTCATTTACAAAAGTGGATTTTTAAGTCTAATTAAGCATTTGAATGGTGTACCTACATAACAAATACGTTTTGTTTATGACTGTAAAAATATCACACATTTGTACAATATACCTTGCCGGTAACCTTTAAACACAGATCTTAACTGTAAAACCGTCCATAGTTTGCCAGTATATGCTGTAGACTGGGCTGCAATGTGTGTGTGTGTGTGTGTGTGTGTGTGTGTGTGTGTGATTTGGATTTTAGCGTACCTTTAACAAATTTTCAGTCATATCGCTACTGTGTCTGCAGTGTGGCAGTTTATAGTGATGTCTTGCACTGGGTCATCATACCGCAAACATATAGAATGGTGTTCCACCCAATCGCATTATCCTGACACCATTATCCAACCAGTCATAATACTAAGCTCATAATGTTGAACGCCCAGCGAGGCAGTTGGTGGTACAGTTACGTTTAAATCCTTGGTTTAACTCGGTTACGGTTGGAACCGGCGACCTTCTGCATCCGTGGCGGACGTTCTAACCTCTTAGGCCACCGAATGGGTTTTAGCTGCAGTAAACATTCAAAACAATGGATGATAAATTGGTATACATATACTAAGTTATTGAAGCAAATGTTTGCATTCTTGAATATATGCTTTGAAGAAAATACACTTGCTAAAAGACCAAAGAATTGTAAAAAAGGAGCAAAAAGAGGACATCTAATATAGGTCTGTTCTAATTGTGACAAAGACGTATGCCGAGCTCAACTGAAAGAACGTTTGAATGTGTAAACTTTTACATTGTGTACATTGCTCACATGCTGAAGAAAGTAATTTAAAATGGAATCTCGTGATAAAGTTATTTAGGGAGATTGAGAAAGATACCTACGGAAGATGTATTGTTTAAATGTGAAACTGCTATCCAGTATTAATTCGTATTAGATATAATAATCTACACATAATAATACATACAAAGATACCTGCCCGAAAGGACCCCTGGCATGAATTTCAGAAGAAAATCAGGTGTCTCGACTTCGACTTACGTCTAAAATCCAGTAATCTGATTGGTACGGTTCTAAGTCTGAATTAACATTGACTAGTTCAATGTGCCTAGTACAGACTTAACTTTAAGACTTTGATCAAAATGGGTCAAGACAATAAATGACCCCTCTGAATGTCTATATTATTAATCCCGATGTATCTGTTTGATATATTAAGAAAACCAGTCTGTTGGAGACATTAACACAACATTTGAATGTGAATTATCAACATGCTAATATCTTTGTTGCAATGAAATGTTTTTTTTTAATATTAATTTTGTGCATTTTATAGTAAATTCAACATATCTCAGTTGGCCTAAATATTAGGACAGAACTTTTAAGTAAAACCGAACATTGGAATTTCCTCTAAATGGTATTAAAACTAATTTTTCATTGAATTCAAATTTTATTAAATTATATTGGGAGTAAATTTTATTAAAATGTATGCATTTTAACTTAATTTATTAGAACTATATTCTCTTTTAATAAAGATTGATAACTAAATAAATAATCCTTAATAACAAGTATGCTAACATAGCAAAAACAACACTAACTGGCAAAAATTCGTAATTTTTTTAAGATTTAGTAAGCTAAGGTTCAAGAGTTCTCCTGACACGAATATAATGCTGATAAGGCGGTTATGGCGTAAAGATCATGTTCGATTCAATTAGGATAGACCATTTGAGTACAAGCAATAAGATGGGAATTTCTCTCATTTGTATTAAAAATATTATTTTTTCATTTAATTATAGAGAAAGTAAATTTCTAGTAAAATATATTAAGAGTAATATTATTTCTTTTCATATTACAACTATATACTATTTGCGCTCTTACAGGCAATTACAAATCCCCTATTCCGTATTATACATTATATACTAAGACAGCAAAACAGTGCTTCGTGGCAAAATTCTTAACATTCTTTTCTGACTGAGTAAACAACGATTCAACCGTTTTCGGGAAACGAATACCATACTGACCAGGCGGATTATGAAGTAACGAACGCAATCGTTTCCATTAGGATAGACTGGAGCCTTTACTCTTTGGATTGGACTACACACTTAGGCACTAGCGTTTTACCAAATTTTGCCAGCAACTTGCTTAGACCGGTATAAATAGCGCTGGGCTGCATGTATCATTAGTTGTTAATTCCAGAACCAGAAAAGGTTTCAGTGGTAACCTTCGTAATTGCAATATTCTTGTGAGTTCACATTTTATTTAATATTATAATATAGTAGAAAGTTTAATTTTTTTAAAGAATTTATATTCATTTATATTTGTATTATGGTAAAAAGATTATCTGCCATCAACCTAATGCTATGATATAACTTGGGAATAAAATTAAGTAATAAAAATAACATTCAACAATATATTCCAAATTAGTGTTTCATCTTGAATTGAGTAAAAGTTGCATTTATCGCAACTATATTATACTCTTTGATTTACATAAATACATGAAGTTAGTAGGCACGAAGGAAAATTATAATATGCATTTCATTTATTTTTCAATATAAAGACTCTATAAGTTGTATCTCTAGAATGTATCATAATATATCTATTTATATCAATAAGGTCGTTAGTCCCAGAATCAGAAAAGGCTTCGGTTATTTCTTTTACAGCATCCCGTACCATCGCATTGCCAAGCGTTACCCAAGAAATGTAGTCGTAGATACAACATTATGCGTTACACCTTTTGAAGAGAGCCCGAACCTTTTTATTCTCTCTCTCTCTCTCTCTCTCTCTCTCTCTCTCTCTCTCTCTCTCTCTCTCTCTCTCTCTCTCTCTCTCTCTCTCTCTCTCTCTCAATCTCTCTCTCTCTCTCTCTCTCTCTCTCTCTCTCTCTCTCTCTCTCTCTCTCTCTCTCTCTCTCTCTCTCTCTCTCTCTACCGAGCCAGTTCTTAAGACATGAGTAATTCCATCTCATAAACAAATGAGAAGATTATGATAAAATTCTTATTATAATATAAATATTAAGTCTACATTTAAGGTAGCACACTTTATTATAATGAAAACTTGCTCTCGAAAGTTAGCCTGCTTCAAAGATAAGCTAGTATGTTTTAATATTATATGTGTCTTTGAATTTAAGTAAACATGCGGATAAACTTACATCTTCGTGAAGGGAACTCAATTATTTTAATATGTAATTGAAAATCTAATTATAAAATCATCTATTAATTAAAACTGAACTAATATATTATTAATCAATTCTGGCATCATCACTTATGGAGTCATAAATCTACGTCTGTAGTAGAGTTTGTTTATGTTTCCTAAACTTTATTATCCATTGTAAAAAAATATGGAAAATGATTCAGTTTGATTGCTCATCTATCAATACAGATCACGTACACCATCAGATTTATTTATGGAGTGTACAAGACCTTAATATAAAATGAAAGGTCAAGGAAACATGAAAATTGATCCAAACAGCCTATTCCCATGTATACTAACCAACTTGATTCAATTAATACATAACCTGCCTATCTAAAAATGTATTTCGGGATTAAAAAGGCATTACATTTAAATTTTGAAACACAAAAGAAATTTCATCTGCATGGCAATTACTTGTAATTGCTAAAGATGCTGATTCAAGTTAATTACGATATCGACCTGTATCTAATATAAAAATCCTCCGTGTGTGTATGTGTGTGAATATATATATATATATATATATATATATATATATATATATATATATATATATATATATATATATATATATATATATATATATATATATAATCTGTTTTTTTATAAAGCTCTTGGCAAAAGCCTACGTGAGTAATAAAAGGGAATTTTTTCTTTCACATAAACAGGAACATAAAAAGACACATCCACGCAATGGAAGCGTGTCATACAGCCCCTCCAAGAGTTCATCACACTTCGTTTCAGGTACCTTTGTCAACGTTTGGACACAAAACAATGTGACCTTGAGGTCAGCAATACATGTGTGTACTGGTGACTTAGATGCAACAAGAATATAAAGAAATGCACGATGAAAAATAAATATTTGTTTTTTATTCCATAATTCAATCTTTATGTTTGTGTGTTACAATGTGGTTATAATTAATTTTCAAGTTATCACTAACACTAATTAATACAATGTTATTTAGGAAACAACTGTATATTTTTCGTCCCAGTTTTAATCTCAGGACTGAAATTAAGAGAAAATGCGGTTAAAATAGATAACTTACCTGTTTGCACTTATTTGTCTTGACAGACAAATACAACAGGAACATAGTAATTAAAAGCATAAGCGACTGCAAAATAAGTAGATACATATTGCTCTGTAATAAATCAACATTTTGGTACATCACGGAACTACCAGTGGGTGAATCTATTGGAAAACAGGGGTAATCAGCTGCTAAATTTAAATCCTTTTAATTTAGAATAATATATACTGCATAAAGCATGGACAAAATCATTTACATAATATCAATGTGCTTCGGAAATGACTTTTGACAAATTCAACGCTTTATTAATTGTGAGCACTATTTTTGGTATGAATTTTATAAGTTTGGGTCAAAATGTCACTCTAAATCTTCATGTGCAAACCCCAGTAGCCGAGTGGAATAGACTGTTGTGCATAAGAGACAAGCTATGAAGTTGGCGGTTTATGGCTTCAAGACCAACGTACAGAGACGTGTTTCTTTCTCCAGGTCAAAGTACAAAGTCAAGTTTCAAGAAACTCAAAAGCTACAAGCGACATCGCATGTAAACGTGACAGATACCTCATAAAGCATGATGTTTTGGGGGTATACTAATAAAAGATATGTTTAAAGTTTATACATAACAATGATTTTAAACGTGCCATTCAATTTTGATTTGTATGCATCAATGATTACATTTTATTTTCAAAAGGGTTAGTTATTTTTATCTTTAAATATTTCTTGTTAATGCGTAACAATTAAATCAAATTAAAAGTGAAATTCAGACGTGAACTCCTGATAATAGCTCATATTATATTACGATTCATCTTATATTCAAATTCTGCGCTGCTCTGCTCTGCTCTCAGACATCACACCATAGTGCAATGGAAAATAAAGTACTCTTTTACTCTCATGGGCCTAATTGAAAATTACCATATCGCCATTGATAAATGTTTGCAAACTGAATCTATCACGCATGCAATTTTGTAGATCATATATCAGTTAGAGTAGAACAAGAGTGTATATTAACATTATAAATTAATAAACTGACATTATATTATATGTGTAATCCCATATTATAGTACATAGGACACGTGGAAAGTTATTAAACTTGTTTTTGATTTCAATGAAACATTCTAACTCAATCCATCATTAAATGTCCGTAACATTCCGGATGTTAATGTCGTATTTAATTTTACCTCTTGAAATTTGCTTGGAATAATTTTTATATGTCGGATAGTTTAGGTTTTTTCTGTTTTCTTTTTCAAGATTTGGTTATTATTTTTAACAGAATTCTTATGTTTGATGTCTATTTTAGTTTATCTTTGATTTCTTTCTTTTTATTTTTCTCTGTTTGTTTGTTTGTTCATTATTTATTCTTCGTATCACTATTATTGTAAACAAATCATATAAATCAACTTTATAAAAAAGCCCCTCATATTTGTTGCTGTTCATCTCTAAGACACTTTTAGAATTTTTTTCTTTTGGTTCTTTACAGCGTTTATATTCTGTAGGCACATAATTAAAATGACTTGAATAATTTTATGTACATGACATTGTCAAGATTAAATAAAAGGGCTCGTAAATTAGTAACTTTACCAGCATTTTTTGTGATTGTATGAAATAATGTGATAAATTTTAAAAATAAATACTTTTGCATTTTTTGAAGTTTCTATTCAGTGAGACACGCTATAAGTTTTTCCTAGTTCAATTATTAAAAACTATATATTTACGTTTGTTGTTTATCTCCTATCTGATAAAGTATAACTCGGACCTACATTGAAACTGCATATTAAGATTGCTTATACTGTTGTAAATTACATTTGTATTAACACTGACACCTGTCAATATACCTATAGAATAGGTAGAAAAGGGTCACAGTTATTTTCCCCATTAGTCTCTACATTCATTTGTCAGTACCAAACTTTCCAAATCGTAAGAAAACATAGGCCAATATAAAGTATCTTCAGTGATAAATTCGCAGTAACGTTCCTGTCATAGCTAATCGTAAACTGGTCTTTTTGGAGAAGTTGAACTGTAAAGATAACAGTTTGTCATGGGCCACTCTCGCTAAGATATGCATAGATTATAAAACAAATAAACAAGTTCATTTAAATAAAAACCAATAATGCCTCGATCTTAAATATTATCTCCAAGAAATGGAAACTATTCTAAAACTAGATATAGAAGAAATGAAATGTAAAAGCCATTGACATGTATTCATCAATAAAACCTATGACCAACTAGCATCCATACCACTCGGGTTAGGGTGTAAATAATGGGATGACGCAAAGTTAAACCCATTATAAGAAAATGTAATACCACGCCAAATTTTTAACTTCTCTGCCGTCTCCAAATGAATAAAACTATAACAATAAACATGAAGTTCAATAAGAGGAAAGGATAGAAACATTCACACGAGCACAAAAACACACTTAATTACCATCACATAAAAGACAGAAAATAAGGGAGGGTGTTTAGGTTTTAGTTGTACAAAACAAAAGCCAAAGACGTACGCACACTTAAACATACATTTTTGGCAGTTCTTGGGCAGTATATCTGTTTCTGAGAGATTTGGGTGGTCGTGAAAGGGACGTGTGGTGCTTAACTAAAGATGATTAACAGCATGGCAGCGTATCAGGGTTCTCCTTCGTATTCTTCTCTGCGCTGCAGATTCGTAGTGCAATACTCACACGAGGCACTTGAGGCACACTTGCCTTTCGATACATACATTTCTCTTCCAGGCAGCAGTGTTGTGATCATTCATTAGATAGTCTGAATCAAACAACATGCTTAAAATGATAGTCGATGTTCACGTTAACTACGGGCGGATATAAATTGATTTGGAGGTTTCACCAGTCACAACGTGCGTGACAATTCAGTACGAGCGTTTTCAATTTTTCAATCAGAAAATACCAGCCGCATGACGTCACTGTAGATATAAGTCAACGAACTTTTCTATGATTGACAAGTGCAAAAGGGTGAGTGCACATTTCATGGTATAAAAATAGACAACTTGGATTAATCCGGCAATAAAAACTTATGCTTGGACTGTCCGTACGACTGCAGCTGCTGTAGCGCGTATTTTTCCGGAGAATGGTTTGAATTTTGGATTTGCCATTATGTGAAAGTGGTTTCACGGTACCACCTTCTCACAATAATCCAAAGCAGCTTACTGGTAAATTGACGTTGTTGGGTCCTTAAGGTTTTTCAGACCTAAGGGCCTTTATCATGCGAGCCAGCTCACTCAGGGAAAATGCTATTCATAATTGACAATTCAAACGAAATAAAATCAAGTCGCAAAAAGATATACATGTGTAAGTAAATATTGTTAATACTGCCCAAAAATCAAGATAAGATTTCACTTACGTTATTGTCATTATTCCTGTGAAGAAAAAAAATGAACTTTCAATAAAATCACAAATGTCTGTTTGTTTTTCTTATCACTATCTTAATTAATTTCTTCGCTAGAATGGGGTATTTGTCTATTTCTTCTGTTTGTCTTGCTTCGAATTTACGTTGGTATATCGTTGCTTTTTGTCTGCTTTTGAGAAATGCTTCTGATTTACTTTTTCACTTTCTAATGACAATCTGAAACCCGATAGCATTTGTATTGACACTAATAACTACTTGTATCATTAATTTTGTCACAGAATTTTACTTTCTCCTACCGTTGAGGTTCATTTTCTTTTTTGGCCCTATAGACATTGTGTAGCACAATGGCATTTATTCTGGCAGACAAAACATGTATATGTAGCCTAACGCCATTTCCTCTGACAGACATAACATGTATATGTAGCATACTGCCATTTCATCTGACAGACAAAACATGTATATGTAGCCTAACGCCATTTCCTCTAAAAGACAAAACATGTATATGTAGCCTAACGCCATTTCCTTTGACAGACATAGCATGTATATGTAGCCTACTGTCATACATTTGGAAACAAGTACTGCCTTCGTAAAGATTTTTCTGGCATTTAATCTGAAGCCATTTCAATTGATAAAAAACAGTGCCTGATGGTGTGTCAAAAGGACAAATCTTTTGTATCTTGTTTATTCTTTCTAACTTACTCTTAAAACAGTTTCTCAATACTTTCCAACAGTAGTGAATAAGAGATCAAATATAGACATTGTAGTATTATTCTAGTTTGAATGGAGAGATATTCTTACGTTTACTTCTTAAATATGTTTTGCTTGACAGAGATCTAAAATAATAGTTAATGCAACGCATTTTAACTCTAAATTATCACTTCTAAACATTCCTGCATAAACATTTCAATGGGATTTATTGCCAGATTAACATGTTTCCAGAAGTGGTATGCTTTTTACATGAAGTTATTACCATATACATCATTTTTATTTCATTTATAACGGTGTTATTTAGTTTTGACCACATCTAATTATTTTTTATAACGGAGTAGATATCGAGCACAAGCATTAGCCGAGAAAGATGAATCCCACTAGGAAACCATGGATACGACCCACTTAATTCAACCTCAGTCAAGTTGAAATCGATGCTGTGACATGTGATCAGAGTGAGGATGTGCCAAAAGTGATGATGTACCCTGCGATATTAAATGTACAGCTACGCCATTATCAAAAGGGATGCCGTCCTTATGACAGTCAATGGATCTCGTGAATGCACCCACAACACCCACTCCTCCGGATACCACAATCTCATCGAGAATCACAAATCAAAGAATACAAGTTTCCCTTGGATTTGCTAGTTGATTCCAAAGCTACTGTTTTGGGAAGTTTCAAGTCAAATGCAAAGAACAATTACATTTAATGTTACCATTTAATGAATTTCCGATTGCTATAAAAAGACTGATTGAAGACGTCTTTATCAAAGTGAGAAAGAGAGGTTTTGTGCCAATATATTGAAAGTCTCCTGTGTGAACATGTTACAAGACTGACACCATGGATATATATGCAGATAATAAAGATATTAAAACTATAAATGCAAAGTATATGAACAAATAAAACAATTATATTTGTGCATGTCTGACTCAAGTGTCATCACAAAATATACACACAGATACACGTATTAGATTAAGCATTCATACGACATACATGAAGGTTTGTCAGATAGGAAAGTAATGGGGGTATATAAAGTTAGGTATCTTAATTTGCTTGAGCTAGGTCAAAATCAAAAAAATGAAATTGTTTGACTTTTTTTAAAAATAGTGATGGTATATGTGTAATGTCACTCAAAATGATATTTTACATCAACGATGTGGAATTTACAGACGAAGTTTTGTGCAGTGTCGTTTTAAATTTGGGCAGCAGATTAAAGTTTAAAAGGAACTGTATGTTGTGTGGAAAATCGATAATGGAAGCTGGAATTTGGAGATCACTGATATATTGTGGATTCATGAAAATGTTTAATGTTCGAATAGCATGAAAGTAATATACTGTATAATTATAAACGTAGCAACTGTACATTAATGAATAAATGTGGGAATAGATAGTCTTTCCTTGCGATAATTCTAGTGTCTGGTTTCTGGAATTCGCTTACGTGATTAAGGTTGGTAGGGTTGTAATTCCTCCATAAGGATGATCGTAATGAATAAAAAACAACTTATGTCCAACGTTTGTAGCTAACGTCATGGCTCATACGTTGACAATATGTTCTATACAGCTGTTCTGGAGGATAGTACAGAACATGGGTTTTATTTGATTTTACCCCTACAATGACCACATCTAAAAGTTGTTTTATATTTGTTTATTATTTTGTTTCCTGAATATATATATTGTGTCCTCTATTTTTTAAAATTATTTTTCTTAATCAATTTGTCATCCATTTAGTTGTTGCTTTGTTCCTGTGTTTAACCTGCATTGATGTCCTATTGTCGATTTTATTCAAGGAAACAAAGAAATTGTATCTCTCATGGCATGTAAGCTAATATCATCCACAAAAAACATAAATTTCAGCGGCTTTCATACAAAGGGGTAAATCATTAACGTAAAGTAGCAAAAGCAAAGGGCCAAGAATAGAGGATTGATGGATTCCAGGTTTGACCTATAGTAAGGAAGATGTAGCATTGGTCCAAAATCTCACTGTTGCCTTCCTCTTATATAAGAATGATATCAAACAGGAGAATTATCTCTGATTTTGTATGCCTTGAATTCTTCTATGAATATTGCATGACCTATTAATTAAAATCAATTTTTTAAAGAAAATCTAAATAATATGCTCATATTACATTGCAGTCATCTACCCGTGCTTCATATGTATCCATCAACTTTGTGGAAAAAGGTTTGTCATGAATATTTTCCAACGTTATGCAGAGGATTGTCTTCAAAAATTGATCAAGATCAAGAGTGATGTGTTTTTCAAAAACAAAAATAAATTAGTAAAAGAGGGATAGTTTAGTAGTTGTTTGCTGCCGATCCTGTTTAACTGGGAACTCTTTGACTGCTTTCACGCAAGTTGAAAACTATCCCTAGTTTCATCAATTTTGGTATGATTTCTTATAGTCCTGTTTCTTTGGTGCCATAACATTTTTCTAAAATATCAATAACATCTTGAACAAATATGTAAAGTATCTGGAATTAGATGGGAATTTTAGACACTACAGCATCTATCAGAGTGTAAAATCTTATGACATGGAAGAGTGTTCTTCAAGTATCGAAGGAAAAATGGTAGGACGAAAAGGTATTTTGATCATTACGATAGCTCTTTCTCATTCCATAGGGAAATCACAAACTCTTAAATTACGAAATGTTTCTGTTCTTTTCCTAAATTTTTCTGTCGCTGCCTTTATTTTTCTCGAAAAATTATAATTTAGAGCTTGCAAAATTACATATTTTGCTACTTTTCTACGCTATGCATTTAAAAGCTTTGCTTGTGATGCTGTTTGTTTTAATTTTGTTTATTTCATTACAGGCTATTCTAATGTAGCATTGAACTTGACCTTGTCCAAAACTGTGTTCATTTCTGCTTGACCTGAATTGACTTTCTTCTGCAAATATACAGCTAAAATATTATATTTGTGTATGGGTCTTAAACTCAGAATTACTATTAATAGAAGTAACTATGTTTATTTGAGTTTAGGTGTAAGTCTTAAAATTTCCTTAGTGTATTTGACACGTGTCCAGGTTCTGGTTTCTAATAATAATAATAACTAATTTGTTTATTTCGTAAGCATCATAATCATTCTAGAAGGTTATTTTCCATCAGGTAATAGTTTTCGTTCATTTTAGAAATACTAATTAGGATCTGAGGTCAAATAGAGAACTATATAAGTTTGTAATTGGCGATGATTTTTACTCTTGATGCAAGGTTTGCACTTTTAAGTCGTATACAATCTTGTGTGAAGTTGAGCTGGAATTTATTTCTTCAAAGTATTGAATTCAAGTGATTATTTTCTCTGGAAATCCAAAAGTGCTCTGATAAAATTCTTGGACAGAATTTCACTGCAAGTTTTAGTGAATTCAAATCTGGAATTATCTTACTGCGATTCAACAAACGACTGTTGGCATGTCAATACTCTACACGATGCCACATATACTTCATTACCTTCCGCTTTGGATGTATTTCGGACTTCTACTGAATTTTATTCAGGACTTAAACTATAAGGACTTGAGTCTGTATTTCTAGAATTATTTGGGATTTGATTCTCTTTGTATCATTTTCACTTTGCATTCAGGGAAATAAAATAATTGTTGCTTTTCACTCTTTTATGTTGCTTGTTTTAACAGCAAATACTTATAACAGAATATACAACATATTTTCTGTTCCATGAATGTATTTGTATTGGCATAAATACAGTAGTACCCTATCCAAGTGTGAAATATCAGCACGTCCTTTTTTAATAAGACCAGAGATTGTAAATTTGTAACAAGCTGGAATCGACGTAAAGAGTGACTCACATTCAAAAAAGAATATATGTAGATCAATGTTTTGATCGGCGTAATTCTCTCCATCATGTATGATCAATGTTAGCTTCATCAATTGTTTCAACGATCATGTTTGCATTATAGTAGCTATGTTTGAAGCATAGTAGTTCCAGAGACAGAATAAACATACACATCAGGTCGTGAGCCATACCTATACATCCGGTTTTAGGCCAGACAACTTCACTGGTTCAAGATAGAACTACCAGTAACAATGGTTTTATGTTATGGGATGGCAATTTATAACGAATATGTTGTGGTGGTTTTCATGTTCAACGTCACTCGCAACGTTGTTGTTAGGAGCTGAAACAATAGTGGTGGGCAATGTTTCAAGCAATGAGAATGTGCTAGAGTGAATAATTTCAATCTTTATAAATTTATCTCTAATGTTTTCTTCTTTCTGTAAGTGAAAATGTGTGCGGTGTGATTTGGATTGTTGACGTAACTTTTACAATATTTCAGTCATATCCCTAGAACTGGGATATCATGCCGCAGACATGTAGCATCACGTCCCACCCAGTCACATTATCCTGACACCAGCCTAAACGGTCCTAACACTAACCTCTTAATGCTGAGCACCAACAAAGATAATTCCCAATACCATTTATTTAAGTCTTTAG
Source organism: Potamilus streckersoni (assembly GCA_016746295.1). Lineage (NCBI taxonomy): Eukaryota > Metazoa > Mollusca > Bivalvia > Unionida > Unionidae > Potamilus > Potamilus streckersoni. The sequence goes on along the minus strand of JAEAOA010002351.1, from coordinate 559,273 downwards.
TATGATTAGGCGGAGATTCGAACCCGTGACCTCCCGTACCGTGAAGGATTCTCTAACCACTAGACCACTATCAGTGAGAAATGAATGTATCAGGATCAGATGAGGAATTTTGATTTTGTATGAAATTGAGCATGCTCAGTGAAGTTAGCTGATTATTAATCCTGTAATGTTGTCCTAAAGGCGTTTGTCCAAAGGAGTGGTGACTTTGGAATATCCTTTGTAATGCAGGGTACTTGCACGATTTCTTCTTTTCTTAGCTATACAGAGGAGGATAAATTTCTACAGTCACTGCACAGCCACGATTTAGTTTGGTTTTCACTATCGATTCCTACGCAATCGTCATGGAACCAGACCATGCAAGCCTTCCGCTTTCTCATTGCTAAATGTATATTATCAGCGACAATGCATCAGCAGTACAAATCGCAAGCTATATTGCTACTCATTTGGAAATATCTTAGATGCTTTACTTGTTTCAGTTACTTTATTACTTTTGTTTTGTACTCATGTAATGTTTGATATTTAATGTTGCTTTCTTTTGCCAATTCAGTCAGAATTTTATCATCTGTATTCTCACAGTCGCAAGTTGCATAAAGGCTTTTTCTTTTCGTTCAGTAGCATCAGCACTATACTTATGAATGTTGTTAATAAATGCGCTTGTTAGTTTATTAGTTTATCATTATGGAAACTACGGACTAATTTTGTTTATTGTTGTCAAAAAATATTTTTTCCAGGGAAATTAATCATCCTGTGTGATTAACAAAACAACCACGTAGTAGTTTAACAAAAATGAGTGGAACAGAAATCTCGTTGTATTCCAATGCACTTCTTTCTACTCTAGGCATAGGTACACTGAGTAGGTATCAATTCAAGACATAAGTATTAATCCCAGTTACATCAAAGAATGGGAGTACTTTTCATCATGACTAATAATTTATAACACTAAATCAAGAAATATATATGGCGTAAATTCAAGTCACTAACCTCATCAGTTGTCGATAATAATCACGACGCTTTGTGTGTCGCTTTATATATATATATATATATATATATATATATATATATATATATATATATATATATATATATATATATATATATATATATATATTACTAAGTAATCCGTCAATAAGATTAATCCAAAAATGTCATAATTGCTCCCATCAAACTGTAAATACAACACTATCAGTACAGCAAGCGGCCCTCTATACAAATATACTTTCACACAGTGAGATTATGGTGTGTTTTTGTTCTTTCTTTTAAATAAATGATAACACTAAAATAATGTTAGATACACAGTCTAACAACGGGAATTAGTCTTGCTAACATATTCACTCTACTACGTAATTTTGATTTTGAATTTTGATATTACATGTAATATGTTTGTTTTATTTAAACTGTCCCATTTCTAATGTAATGGTTCAACCTTTTGTAAATAACTTCGCAGTACATCTGTCATGGTCAGCGTGACACTTAACCTTTAAAATTCACGTATGGGGTTGACTCGCAATAACGTGGCAGCGTCTGATGCTTATCATCTCTTGTTGGAGGCATAATTTGATTTAATTTAAATTATTTTTAAATGTGTCACAAAATGTTATCTTCCAGAATAGTTATTAATAAAGGCGGTCTAGATATAATTATTTTAATTTCGATAGCAGTGTTAAAATTTGTGTTGGTTAGATAAAGTTAATCTTGATTCGATTACCTAAACTTTTGTGTGTGTGTGTGTGTGTTCATAGACAAACTTCAAAGTTTTAAAGAAATCTCCATTGCGAATTTAGTTATAATTTATGAGAGAGAGAGAGAGAGAGAGAGAGAGAGAGAGAGAGAGAGAGAGAGAGAGAGAGAGAGAGAGAGAGAGAGAGAGAGAGAGAGATGGGGCAACGCCGTTCAATCACCAATAGTGATTTGGAAAACATCAGAAGCGATCAGGTGATGCTAACATTCCGGACATTTGAATTCTACCAGTCACTCGATTGTATGATAAAATTTGTTTAATCGGTCGAAAAGAATGGCTAATTTTGCACACATTTTGTAACTTTTTTTTTCTAAGACAATGTGAATAATTTAAATATCATGTTCAACTTCATTTGTTTATGTAATTGATTAAATTGTTATATTATAATCACGTTGGATAGTGTTCTGCTATTATATATATCGGCTCAGATCAATGTTATTCCATTCATTAATTTCTTATTTTATCGTTAGCCGATCCGGGCAATAACACCGTGGTGGATAATCTCCTAGATAGTAAGAACCTAAGCACCATAAGATCTTGGAAGTCATAGATTCCCCACCTCTGACATCTTGCGTTATTTCAATCATGGTGAAATTATTTGTGTGCTTTGACTCGCTGAATTGAAGAAATATAAAGCAAAAATTAGAACGTGAAACGTAGCGTGGTATAATAAAGACTCACATCTACCAATCACTACCATCTCACCTCTGTCCGCGTGGGTTTGAGTCTCGGACGAGGTCAATGTGTGTATATAAGTAAGCTTGCCAGTAGATTCCAGTGGGTTGATGGTTCTTATTTTGGTTTTCCAAATATACAGGCCTACATATGGAACCTATTATGCGCTGAAATAAGCGAGAGAAAAACCCTAACAAAGAAACAAGCAAAAAATAAGACTGGTAATTCCCTAAAAATGTTTTACTGAAACATATAAAGATACTGACGATTTGGCAATGTAAGAGTTAAATTTTCTATTAAAAATAAATTATCTGTTATTTATATCGCCCATGAAATAAAATATGGTAAAGTGTACCTAAATATATTTACTATATCAACGTCTTAATCTCTCACAATTAGTATTTTTGAATCAGCAAGTACAAAGTGCTTTATAACTTACACCAAAGTTCCTGTAGCATTGGGCGGTGCATTCGAAAAACAAAATCTTCAGAATTCGTATACATTTGGCATCTCTTGTTTATATTAATGGAAAGATGGAAAAGGGGAAATAAAAAGACAATTTCAATTTGTATTAAATATTGTGTTTCTTTCCTCTTTAAGATTTTAAAGCACATGACCAACACCATAAATATGCATTTCTATCAATGTACACATACATTTAGATTAGTACATAATGTGTGTGTGCGTGTGTGTAGTTTTAACAATTTTTCAGTCATATCGCTCTGATGTCTTCAGTGTGACAGTTTACATTGATGTCTAGCACTGGATCATCATGCCGCAGACATGTAGCATGATGCCCCACCTAGTCACGTTATCCTGACACCTGGCCAACCAGTCCTAACACTAACCTCTTAATGCTGAGTGCCAAAGCGAGGCAGCTGCTAGTACCAATTTTTAAAGTCTTTGGGGTTCGAACCCGCGAACTCTTGCATACAAGGCGGACGCTCTAACCACTAGGCCACGGGAGCTGTCTAGTACATATTGTAGATGAATACAAGTAAATGTATAAAAAGCACCAACACGATTCCCTAATTGATTATTTAAAGTCAGTTGCTTTCCAAGATGCAAATTAGAAACTATTTAGCTATGTTTAGTTGCATAAATAGAAACAGAGCATGGCGATATTATTTTGTTACATAAACGTAAGGGAATGTGTTCGAACACATATTCCGTTTCCGGTTTTTAAATATATTATATTTTAACGGAACATTAACTCATCCTTAGTGGTTATTGATTAAGTAAAATAAGTTTCCATATTAATACAACAACTATGATTATGGTCTTGTATAAACTGATAATGGCAACTAGATTGATAACAGGAGTCAATACCAACTTCACTCTATGGGTAATCGACTGACGTTGCGTTTGACACCTCTCGGATTCTTGATATGTTCACTTATAAACATATAAAATCATGACGATATGTGATGTAAAAGAAATAAATAATGAAACAAAAACACAGCTCGAAGTTCTTTAGGTGCCGTATTTTGCATTTTTGTTATAAAATATCAATATTTTTTCATCTGATAGAAAGAATCCTCCAATTGTTTTATCATACTCCGTTATCGAGATGGGTTTTGTGTATATGTATTTACAATGTGTACTTATTGGCAATACTCGTGAAGTCTATACTTCACTGTCGGTACAAGAAAGTGCTGGTTATGGTGTGGTTAAGGAATGTATCTTATAGAGTTATGATCCATAGCAAGAAAAGTTTAGGAACTGTAAAGAAGATACTGGACAGAGCCATGTCGAAGTTGCAAGAGAAATATAACGATTATTTGATTGTTGGTGCTTAGCCAGGGATGTTTGTCAAGTCTTCGATTACCTCAGACAATACATATTAATTAAAGAGTTCAA
>JAEAOA010002351.1:500000-550000 GCA_016746295.1 Potamilus streckersoni | reverse complement strand
ACTGTCTCTCTGTAGACATAGGAACGAGAGAAACGAAAGAACTCAAACATTTTTTATAGATGCCGTCGTTGTCTTATCTGTTATGTTATTCTAAACAAGTGAGCAGTCCTACTACTCAACCACAGTCCACTTCATTTCACCGAGAAATCCAAATTTGAATACCTTAATAATTTAGTCATTGTCTTCCTCATTTAATGTGGGCATTGGAGGTGATTTACGAATATGGACAGACTGACCGACTGGGACACCACTCTTGGCCGTCGAGACAGAAACAGTGTTTTTCTGTAGAGCACATATCCACGCTTGGGACTCCTGTTTCGTTATACATTCAAATGTAAGCGCATTTCCCTCGTAATTGTTTAAAGTCACACTGAATTTATTTTCTGTGTTTTCGTAATTGCACACTTTACAGTTTTTAAGTCTGATATACCCTGTTTGAAAAAAGAAGTTTGGATCTTTGTAGATTACAGCATAATGTTCAAACGAGCTTCTGTACACTCGGACAAACACTGGTGTCTTTCTGTTTTTTTCTCCACAAACCTGAATCATGTGTAAGAGTCCAGATTTCTCCTCCGACCCTTTCCTTAAATCTGTGCACAAATCGCTCACATTCGATATCTCCGTAGTAATGGTGCAAGCCCTCATTTCTTCCTCTCTTCTGTTCTGGAAAGGAATGTTGGCTGCTGGTCCAACGGTTATTTGGTGATATTTGAGAACTGGTCTGATATTTGTTGCTATTTTTAAAATGTCTTTTAATTCTGTATGAAAACGAATAGAAGCATTTGCGTACATGGTAACTGAGCTTGAACGCTCAGAAACAACTTTTGTAATGCAGGCTGAGGCTATTGAGCTTCTTCCCGGAACAGTTGAAAGTATGGAGGATACTCAGAAGATATGATGATGATTCGATAGCTAGTGCTTACAGCTAAACGTGAATGGGGAATGTATGTACGCAGTATATATACAAATAGGTCATGGAAGAGCGTGATACAATACATTACCCGCGGGCTAGGTCAGCCCACTCGCGCGGAGTAAGTGATTGGTGCATGAACGGATCGTTTAATCGAGTACTTTTCTTTTCTGAACACGTAAACACCAAACAAAATATCGTTAATTCGTTGCAATACATAGTATTATATATACGAAACTATGGAATTTAGAAAACTGGAAGGTAACTGTGTGAAAGATATATTTAATAATGACAAAGAAAATATAATACTGTTTCTATCGGTCTATTCAAACAATGACATGTGAAATGCAATACATGAACGTCTATTGTTGCGTTTCGTTTTGACCTATCTTTTCATAAATTGGGAAGAAAATGTATTATAGCTAGGCATCATGTGCTTGTTAGAACTAAACACTAGAAATATATATTTGTTAGTGCAATACACTAGGCATAAGGTGTTTGTTAGTGCAATACACTAGGCATAAGGTGTTTGTTAGTGCAATACACTAGGCATAAGGTGTTTGTTAGTGTAATACACTAGGAATACTGTGTTCTTAAGTACAAAACACTGGGCATAAGATGGCTGTCAGTGCAATACAATAGGCATAAAGGGATTGTTAATAACTACACTAGGCATAATGTGTTTATTAGTACAATACTCGTGGCATAAGGTGGTTGTTAGTACAATACACTAGGGATACAAGTTTATGTTTGCACAATACGCTAGAAATAAAATGTTTATTAGTACAGCACACGTGGTATAAGGTATTCATTAACACGATATAAGAGGCTCATGTACATTTTGTTTCCTTTAATAATATTTTTCACCTGCGTGTGAGCTTTATAACAACAACTTGTGACGTCATTCTCCTTAAAACTGAGTACGGACTTAATATACATAGATAGACGGATCAATAGTTAGGTGGGTGGATACAGTAACGTAAAGAAGTATTCTTGTTTGTTTGTATTATTAACGTAGCTTTAACAATTTTAGTTAAATCGCCACGATGTCTGCAGTGTGGCCGTTTATAATGATGTCTAGAAATGTAGCATCATGTCCAATACGGTTACATTATTCTGAAACCAGGTCCACTAATATCTTAAAGCTGAGTGCCATGTGAGGCACTTGCTATTACAAATTTTTAAAACTTTGGCATGACTTCAGTTTTTTGGCGTTTCTGTTGGGTCTTTGTCGGGAAACTGTCTTTAATATATATTAAGGCCGATTTATACTAAAATAGCAGCGATTCTTTTGTTTAAAAAAATTATGTGTGGACATTTGCATGATCAGATCGTGTACTACAGACATCGAAGCGGTTTCTCCATCACCTTGCCCTTATTTTCGTTTTTGCCTTTTTTATCGCGGATGTTTGATGTTTCTTTGTATCATCAATCTTCACCAAATTTTGTGTTGTTTTAACATCTTTTTATTATATCATTTCGTTGCTTTTGACACACAAGGCAATTTAGCTGATTCAATTGGGAGTTAATCACCTTCGCTTTTTAGTCATTTACTTTATGTGCAGGATTTTTGAGTATTATACATTCCTATATTTTTGTTTACAAATTTGCATCAATAATTTTTTTTCTGTGCAAAATATGTTCTTGTTATAGATACAAGATATGTATCTTTGAAAGATAGATAATATTGAAAAGTTACATTCACTGTAGCTAAGCTATTATGTTCTTTCTTGAATTAATTATATGATACGTTTTTTCAGACATTAATGCAGATTTAACATATTGGTTGCAATCAGTTCTAAAGGTAAAAAATATATATTTTTTTCTAGATTAATCAAATAAGTTTAATATACAGTTATACTAAAGTAGTGAAAGATGTTTAGTATTTGCTGTGTGTAATAGTATAAAAAAGTACTTTATTGAATTAAAAGAGTCTGACATTAATTCAAAATCTAAATTATTAATGACAGTGAAAACTGAAATATTAATAACCTATTGGTAGGATCTATGTCAATCATTTAATGTTACTTTTTAAACACTGCAAACGAGTCAGCCTTATGATGTACAAGATAATGCAAGTTAAAGATTTGTTGTAAATATGTCTCACAATAAAAATAGCATTTAAGTTTATTGCTTGAAGGATTAACGATTTTAATGCTTAATGTTCACTGGACTGAATGAAATCGAGGTTTATAGTTTCTAAGATTCGGTGTTGGCCACTTTTCTTGTTTTCTCATGACCACATTATTCAATAATCTGAGCCTTCCAAAGCGTGTTAAAAAGACACATACACACACACGAACACGCACTCATACGAAAATCTCGTAACAAAACTATTTTCTAAGTTATAGATGAACCACAGTACATAAAAAAAATTTTCTCGCAATAGAATCGTGGTCAAATGTTACCACACGTGTAAAGATTGCGAAATATACAAAAACAATTCAGCCATTAATAAAATATATTTTGAAATTATAGATAAATTTGCGCTAAATATTGGTGATTTAGATAAATGTATGCTCAGTAATATGATTTACACAAATCAAATTTATCTAAATATTGGCGAGTTAGATTGATGAACGGTAAATATTAATTAGTTAGATAATTATACACTAAATATTGGTGATTGAGGTAATTGTACGCAAATGGTAAGTTACTTAAATGTGCACAAAAAATGTTGATTTAGATAAATATACGCTAAATATTAGTGTTTTAGTTAACTGTACGCTAAATATTGGTGATTTAAATAAATGTACACTAAAATTGTCGATTTAGATAAATATACGCTAAATATTAGTGATTTAGATAACTGTACGCTAAATATTTGTGATTTAAATAAATGTACACTAAAATTGGCGATTTAGATACATATACGTTAAATATTAGTGATCTATATAAATGTACGCTAAATATTGGTGACCGTACTTTCAACTATTAATGACTCCCGTGTTGTATTCGATGTAATATTAACGTGTTCACAACACAATGTCATCAAACTAGGTGACAATTTTAAACTGTACTAACGAAAAAGTGCAGAAAAAAAGGATGTCTATTATCGACACACAAAGAAGTCATTCTAAAAGGTTTGTTTGTTTGGAGAAGGACCGGCACTTCGTTCATATAAACTCTCGATGCTATCCAGCACTAAAAGTGCTTCATTTACAGTCGATTTGGTTTTGAGATGTTGTAAAGTTTTTTCCAATACTTTTCTGTCGTTTTCTATTTTGCAACTTATGCTAGTACTGTTGTTGTTGTTGTTGTTGTTGTTGTTGTAATTTAGTCCTAAAGTTTTAGCCGCCATGCCACCCACTGACGACAAGCACGACGTTTCCGTCATAGTCGCAGAATTTACACTATGTAGTCCTACGACACTGTAGTTAAATTACATGTGTGTTACGATTTTAATTTATACATTTTTTTTCTATTTGAATTTGATTTATTTTCATATTATTAGATGTAACTATTATTATTATTATTATTATTATTATTATTATTATTATTATTATTATTATTATTATTATTATTATTATTATTATTTTTATTATTATTATTATTATTATTATTAGTAGTAGTAGTAGTAGTAGTAGTAGTAGTAGTAGTAGTATTGTGATGATTATGTTAGCATGGTCTGATATTTTATTAAAAACATCTTGTTTACTTAAAATGTAAATGGGATTAGCGTACGCACGATTTTCACATGAAGGTTTTGTCGTTTCATGTAAACAGTCGGGAAGAGATATGTAAATGATTGTCTGTGACCAAGGTTGTTTCTAATATTATACCTGTTTACTTTTTGTAATACCCAGCTGTGATTTCGAAATCACACGTGTCCATCGTGCACGTGCACATGAAATGACGTATTGGTTTGTTTTAAATGCTCAGTTACTCGTAAGAAATATTCAGTCTTAGTCAGTCATAAGTGAGAGTCACAGCATAACATCTTATAAAGTTTATAATACCTTAAAAGGTATTTCTCTGCTGGAAAGAGATGTTCGTTCGTATGTATGACGAACAACATATGTGTTGTTACTGGTGGTAACTCTACTTCAACTACTTTCTAATTAATAATAATTTTCCCAGGATATCAACATTAATAACTTTGGACAAAGACATTTGCTGGAATTATTTCTAAATTGGAACAGAACAATACAAATTGTGCTTCACAGTGAAAACTCTGGACATTTTGCGTTAACCTTCGTCTGACGTGGAACGGAATTGAGATTCAGACTTTTTCAGTTTATAACCGTTTGTTCACAGTACTTATGTGTTTTCACATCTTTAGAGCAAATGCTTAGATCTTCTTCGAAAATCGTAGGACTTGTTTCATATATTTACCTTTTTACCGTATTTTCTAGGGAAATAAATTATTTTTGCTAATATTTACAAAGCTTGTTGTCTTCACTCTTTCTTTGTGTTACTTTAAACGAGACGATGCATAAAATAAAGAAAGTGGGGGATCGTCCACGATATGTGAAATTGGTAAAATTGAAATTTAAATTTCCCTAGTTCATTTTGCTTGAACCTTTAGTGAAAACAACAGGTTATCTTTGACAATGTCAAAGGTGGAGTTTTCTTTCTAGTCTAACTAAAGAACAGTTGGATAGTCTGAAGAAGGATGAGTTGCTTGAAAGTACCAGAAAGTACAATCTTTCTAAAGCAAATGTTTCCTTAATAAAACAAGAAACCCAAAGTGTTTAATTCAATAATTAGTAGGAAAGAATACATTTGACCACAGTATTTTTACATCTGTCAGTAAGTCTATGACAGACTCTGACACTAAGAAAGTGGAACTGAAAATGCAAAAGATGGACGTCGGGTTAAGGACTCTCTCTCGAACTTCAGAGACAAAATGAAAGAGAACAAATGCAACTACAAAAAGAATAAATGAGATTACAATCTGAAAATGAGGAGAAAGAAAAACAAATTGAATTATAAAAAGAACAAATTGACGTACAAAAGAAACGAATGAGATTACAATCTGAAAATGAGAAAGATAGACAGGAACGAGAGAGGGAGAAAGAATATTTGAAAAAGGGAGAGAGACATATTTAGAAAAGAGAAGGAAGACAAAGACAAAGAAATATAATTACAGAAAGAACAAATGCAATTACAAAAGAACAATTGCACGCACAAATGCAAAAAGAGAAAGACAAGAAAAAATTTCAAAGAAGAATGCAATAATTCGAACAGGCAAGTGACAGGCACGATTCCACTTTTCGTGAAAATTCAAATTTTAACATTTTACAAAATATCAAGTTAGATCGCCCCTTTAAGTGAAAAGGAAATAGACAAATATTTTATTCTCTTTGAAAAGGTTGCTAAGAGTTCAAAATGGCCAAGAGGCTATTGGACTCAATTATTGCAGAGTGTACTTTATGTCAAGGCCAGAGAAAGGAATATATCTCTGTCAGTACAACAAAGTTCTAATTACGATTTGGTTAAGGAATGCATCTTGAAGGGTTACGAGTTAATCTCTGAGGCTTATCGGCAAAACGTTCAGAAACTACAAAAAAGAAACTAGGAACTTATGTTGAATTTCTTAGGGAAAAAGAACAGTTGTTCAAAAGATGGTGTGAGAAAATTGAAATTGATTATGAAAGACTCGAACAACTGATATTAATCAAAGAGAATAAAAATCTGTATTCCTAGTTATATAAAAAAAAATCACCTTGAATATCAAAACCTTGGAAAATACTGTTCTTGCTGCTGATCAGAATTCCTTAACTCATAAAGTTCCTACTGTAAGCAAATCTTTCACTCAGCAGTCTGCTGATAGAAAAGTGTGGTAATCAAATGCGATCCTCAATAAAACTCAATCTGGAACAAATTCTAAAAGGAAAGCCTTTGAATCTGAGACTTGATTCAAATTCTTTGCTTGTTCCTACGTGTACCTATTACAAGAACAAAAAAGCGTTGTTTTTGATTGCTTGAAATTGAAATATGGGCATCAGAATCAAGATAGACCTATCCTAAATGTTCTTATTTGCAAGAGCTCAAGGTCACGGTCAGATATTGAAAACAATACATTTTTTGTGTTTGAGAAACCTCGGTCTGATTGTGTTTATGAGAATTTGAACCATTCATGTTGAAGGGTTCTATATCACTCTTGGGTGATTTGACCAATCATATCTCTATTAAAGTTTTGAGGGATAGAAGAGCTTCTCAGAGTTTCTTAGTTTCAGGTATTTTACCTTCTTCTGAGAAGACATGTTCTAATTAGGGTGTTTTCATTTAAAGAGTAAAGTGCGGATTTGTTAATATTCCTCTCCATTTTGTTCATCAGACATAGTCTCAGGACCTGTGACAGTCGGTATAGTTGTTTTATTTACCCGTTGGGGCATTCATTTGTAGCTAGGAAATGATTTGGCTGGAGACAAGGTTGTGGTTAATTCAATTGTAACTGACAAGCCTTCTTTGGATCAGAAAGTTGATCCTATTAAAAAGGATAAACCTAATTTATTCCCAGCTTGTGCAGTTACAAGAACTATGACAAAGAAAGCTCTTGAGAATGATTCTTATAAGGAATGTGTTCATTTAGCTGACACATGTAATAGCCAGGTTTCTGATGAGGTCACTTTTACTTCTTTTTTGGATCAGTCTAAAGGTATTGATCATAGTGATCCTTTTTGGAATACTCATTCTCTTGTATTTGATCAGGGTGATAAACGACAATCATTTATCGTTGGACGATAGAAGGCCCCTAGACCCCCTGTTTCTTTCAACGGGCATATAGTTAACTTGAAACAAATGAAGTACTAGTCTGTTACGTCCTTAATACTGGAGTTCTTATGAGAAAATGGAGACTGCTAGTGACGAATGGTCAATAACCTTATAGACAGGAAATACTTTGTTTGGCCCATTAAACTCTTATGACGGGTCATTTAGGGATAAATAAAAACGTATCGCAAGATCCTAACTCACTTCTATAGGCAGAAAATCAAAAGTGATGTTTGAAAGTTTTGTAGATCTTGTCATACGTATCAAATTGTAGGAAAACCAAATGAAAAGATACCTAAAGCTCATCTGCAAAATCTTTTTGCATTTGACGAACCGTTCAGTAGATTTATGGTAGATTGTGTTGGTCCTTTACCAACGACCAAGTCAGGCAACCAATATTTGTTGACCATAATGTGTGCGTCAACAAGATTCCCAGAGGCAATTCCTTTGAGGAATATTAAAACCAAAAATATAGTAAACGCTTTGATAAAGTTCTTTGCTCAATAAGGCCTTCTCAAATTTGTACAATCGGATCAAGGGTCAAATTTCATGTTTGGAATTTTCCAGCAAGCAATTCATCAATTGGGCATTCGAAAGTTCAAACATCATCTGTCTATTGTCTTGATAGAACGATATGACTTTTGAACGATTTCATCAAACTCTGAAAAATATGATGAAGTCTTATTGTTTTGAAAAAGGGAAAGACTGGGCTGAAGGCATTCGTATACTTTTTCGCAGTTAGAGAGTCCGTTCAGGAATCTCTAGGGTTCAGTCCCTTTGAACTGGTATTTAGGATACTGTTCGTGGACTTTAAAGTTATTGAAAGACAAACATTTTTCAAATGAAGAAGAGCTTAATCGTCTTGATTATGTGTCTGATTTTAAGTATGAATTGTCCAAGCCTTGTGAAGTCAAAAGAGCAAATTTGCACTCTCCTCAATGAAAGATGAAGTTTAGATATGTTAAAAACTCAAGGATTAGGAGTTTTCAAGCTGGTGATAAGAGTCTTCGCTCTCTTGCAAATTCCAGAAAATCCTCTTCAGGAAAATTATTATGGTCCATACACAGTTGAAAAGAAATAAAGTGATTTAAATTACATTATAAATACTACTGATAGGCGAAAAACAAAACAACTGTTAAAGGAGTATGTTACAGGAGAATGCGTGATAATAGTAGCAGAATTAATAATTTGATACAAATATTATTATCATACAGATTAAAAAATTGTTATTCGTACTCTACGGAGTTTCAAACCCATGTCCGCGAGTAAACGGCACCCATTGTCTTGCCTGCACACACCAGCCATTATCCCGTCACGACTAAGCATGGATCACCAAAAAATTTGTAATTTGTATCAAATTATTGATTCTGCCTACTATTATGCTGCATTCTTCTACAGAATCCAGGGCAAGCACTTTCTGTTCTGTTTGGTAATATATTTATAATTCTTTATAATAAAAATTCTATATGCCTTAAAATCTTTAACAGGAATCTGGAACTAATTCGCATATATATGAGAATTATTCACTAGGTCGTCAAGCGAGTATGTCTGCTACACTCGAGTTCATATAACACCGATTCTGTGCCATCATTTTTTGGTAATCCGTGCTTAGTCGTGACTGGATATGTGCTGGTGTGTGCAGGCAAGGCGATGGGTACCGTTTGCTCGCGAACCTGGGTTCGAAACCCCATAGTACGAATTATAATTCTGAGTTTTGCAAACACAAGGGGTTTTGTTTTTTTAATTCAAAGTATGGTTAATGTCTAATATTAGTCCTATGAACAAAAATATACATTGTAATGATTCCGCTGTCTCGTAACATCATCAGCTTCTTTGTATCGTTAGAAAAATATCATAAATGACTATGACGAAGATTAAGATATAAAACAAAATTATTATTATATACAAAAAAATCCTTTACACACTGATAAATTCACAAACTCTCTCTCTATATATATATATATATATATATATATATATATATATATATATATATATATATATATATATATATATATATATATATATATATATATGTGTGTGTGTGTGTGTGTGTGTGTGTGTAAGATTTGTGCAAGATAATCTGCATGGTGAATATAGCTTCTGCAAATGAGAAAAAAGTTAATTAAAAATAAAGTCAATGTCTTTGTTGAATGGCAAGTATAGTAAGTTCAACCTGTATCACAAGGATGGCTATTTCCATGGTCAATTTGTATTTGCAGCCTATTTGACGTCATGTGTGGGAGGATATTGATAATTTCGGCTGAAAGGAGCGGCAGCTTTCAATCAACTATCTCATTAACATTACTATATTATAGCACGTTTACTAAACTTATCTGGCAGCGATGAGTGAATATTTACCAGTTCACTTAATTGTTTATGGCGCTTTATCAATCAGAGACGGCAGGTCGATTATCTATTAGGCTTTTTAATAAACAACAAATACAATCTGACATATTTGACATCCAAGTTTTATGAAATTTTCACTCCCGTCAAACATATATTTTCCACCCAAAAGAATGTGGCTGAATAATTTCCACCTTTCCAAGACTTGTAAGCAAGGTAGAGTAAATACTCATACTCATTAGTAACATGTCCTGGAAAATTGGAATTATTATCTTGACATGGTGAATATATATATATATATATATATATATATATATATATATATATATATATATATATATATATATATATATATATATATATATATATATATAAATAAATACGATGAATAGGTAATAATTCTGAGTACATACCGAAAAATACCACGAAAACGGTCAAAGCAAATGTTAAAACTACAAAAAAACTCCTCTTTTTTCAATTACGTATAGACTGTATCACGTGACTGACACGACGAATGACAAATGCTAACATTCAAGCAATCTACAGAAATACTGGAGAAAAAAAAATTACATTTCAAAGTCGTATCCCAGGGAACAGGTCGCCATTCTTAAGTTATTGCACGTATGTGGTACTATCATAATAAGATACATTTATATGATTGAAATGTAAATCTAGATTTTTATATTGCTAGTGCCAAGCATAAGCGCAATAAAATTAAACCCTTTGTACTAGAAAACAGCCTGAAAAATACATTTGATTTCGTTTTGCTTTTGATTTACATATATTTCAATTTTAGTTAAGATAATATATAACCAACTTCATCTATTCTCTGACTGAGAGACTCAATTAAGTTTAATTTTGTGGCTAATTAACTAAGGTATGAACAGCCAAGATGTATTCATTTTGTGATTGAGAAACCTTTAAAAGCTTTATTTTTTTTACTGAAACAATTAGTTAAGTATCATTTTGTGACATAAATTCAAGTTTAATTTTGTGGCTGAGAAACTCAGTTAAGTTTCGTTTTGCATTTGTGATTGCAGTTAAAGCTGTTGCAAATAAACCAGGTAATAATTTGTGTTGAATCACATTTTGTGGTGAGTAGTCACATTTTGTTTGCTTACAAAGCGAGTTTACGCTAAATGAAACCAATTACAGTTTTGTCAGACCATATTCAGCAGTTTAGAGGCGTCGGCAAATGTTAAAGTTTGAATGACGTATTTCTAGAGGCTGATTCCTCCCGGCGAGTTTCTACTCAAATCGTTTAACATGATTAAGTCTATAATATACTAACGCCAAAAGGCATTACTAAAAATGTAAATACCATTGCGCTCGTCGTTATTGCAAGAATTAACATTGATCGGAATAATAGTAAATTCGATAGTGCTAGGCCTTTGTGATTTTCAACAAGAACAAATATTACTGAAACACAGCTGTGTATTTTTCTTCCTTTTAATGTCCCAAAGAGTTTAAGGTTTTTGCTTAACCAGTGAAAATAATAACAAATCAAAGTAAGAAACGCAGATAGGCTTATATTCCATGATCATTTATTTTGTGATTACTATACAGATGGTCTCATATTAATACATAGCCCGTTTACATTGCCTATAGCGTGTGCAGTGTCATATTTTTGATATTATGACATGTGTACATATCACTTAATGCGATTCTGATCGGTCCAAATAAGCTTATGAAATTATTGTGCAGTATTCTATGTGCTAACTGGTTGCGAACGTGGGAAATATTTTTAATCCGCCTTCTGCAATTTTTCGTTTCCAATGAACATTTTTATTTTTGGCCACCATTTTTCGAATCGACTCGCAAAAGGGAATTGGGGGAAATGGTCTCGTCCGTTTCAGTACGGCTAATTTACCCCCACAAGGGTTTGTTATGCCATGTATAAGATATTAGACATGAAAAAAAGGCTAAAACCACAAGAGAAAAACTATAAAAACCAACAAGCAAAACTACGAGTATTGCTGGTGT
Organism: Potamilus streckersoni; assembly: GCA_016746295.1. Classification (NCBI taxonomy): domain Eukaryota; kingdom Metazoa; phylum Mollusca; class Bivalvia; order Unionida; family Unionidae; genus Potamilus; species Potamilus streckersoni. The sequence continues at coordinate 538,044 of JAEAOA010002351.1, read as the reverse complement.
GGGGTGCGGGTTGAGAGATGCGGTATATCTGTAGTATGGAATCAACCCTATATACAAGCGTAGTTTAAATGTTAACTTACAGAAGTAACAAAACGCACCACTGTTCACATACGAATGCGGACATAAACCGGTCTCCAAACTGACATTAATTTATCCAACCACTGCATATTTACGTAGTAAATATGTGATGCAATTCCCGCTCAAAATGAAATTTGTTTAAGTTTTCGGGTCAAGTACTGAAAACATTCGGTCACAATTAAACTACAATAAATATGAGAATGTATGCATCCAGTAAACCTTCTGTCACATGAATATTGCAACAATGTAATCTTTAGTAATAAAGTGACATGTTTTTGGTTACGTTAACATGGGCAACCTACTACTGTCGAATGGGGGTATTGCATCAAACAATGCGACGGCAGACACACTGGACTTTCTGTGTTGAGAAATGATTTTCCCCGTGAAAAATGTTCTGTTTATAAGGAAGGGCGCATGTTCTTTGACTTCTAAATTGTAAGGAAAGTACAATCTATTTTTAGACGTTAATACTAGTTCACTTTTTTAGGACTATTTTATATGAACAACAAGTGAAAGATGCAATGTCTGTCAAAATGAACATAGTTATTCGTTCTTATTTCCATCTAAATAATTTCCACAGAAATAAACACTTTGAGATTAAAAATAATCTCAAATGGGTAACGAATTATTATTATATTTGTAAAATTCGTTGAATAATGTCCAGCTTTTGCTCGCCAAGACTAGCAAAAGGTGAATATTATTTAACTCGTTTCATAAATTTAGTATTAAATCATTACCCATTGAGATCCTCTGTGTATATAACTTCCATAGCACTCTTACTGAATTGTTACCCCCTCCCCCAATTGTTTTTTTTTTTTTAAATATAAGACTAAGTCAGGTTAATGTATTTACTGATGAAAATTTAATTAGTTATCACAATTTATAGTATCCTAAACTAATGCTGAAGAAACTCGTCGATAATGTGGAATAAGTTGTTTATAAGTAACATGCTAAGATGTAGTCAAAGCGATCTGAATAGGGAAAATATAAAATAATAATAATATCTGGATGGATTTGAATATTAAATAACATATCATTCTGGATGGAGTTGATTATCGTTCTTCATTTGATATCTTTAGAAAGAGGTATTTGTGGTTGATCAAAACTATGTTATGATAGAATGTAGAATTTAGAAAAGTTATGCAGGGGAGGGCTATGCGTTAAAATTCTAACAATAAGTGATGAATAGTTATGCCGTTTGACAGAAACAAACACTGTTCCCGAACAAAGGTAGGGATGTTATTGACTATCGAATATATGTGCACTCAGTGTAAAGATTTTCATTCAAACCAAAATGGAAACAAAAACAAAAATTTAAAGTGTAGAGAACATACTAATCTGCTATAGGAAACATATTTTAATGGATTTATTTATCCAGTAAAATGTACATTCATGGTCTGTATTTTATTATATAATCAGTCAAAATAAACTAGAATTGTGCCATCTAAATTTTGAATGCTTTTTCCCCAGGTTCTGAGTCAAAAGAATGGCCTGCTATTCTATTCAACATACTATATTATTGCTTTAATTGTTGAGATATATGAACTAATTAATTCTTTCTTTTTTAAGCAAATTGAAACTCTAGCTTAGTTGTAATATGGTAGACCCAATTCGTCGTGAACTTCGTCAACTAGAGCCAATCTAAACTGTTTTACTAAATTGAAGAGTAGTTTTCTGCAAGTACAGTACAAATAAGAATGAGATTAATGATGGGAGAAATCTGTACATCAAATATAGTTTTATACTTTCTGTTGAAGGCATCCCATATATTCTAGATTATTTAAACCAAACATTTTAAAGACTGTCTTACAGTCATCGTGTCAATCGTAATCATTTATATACTAGACTAGTTCTTTAACTTCTGCCAGATTAATCACCACCTCAGAAGGAGCCTCTTTGACGTCGTCAGAAATAGTTATTTTTGATTTTCCATCTCGTTTTCGCAATATTATCCTTGAGTTAATGTAATCAACAACAACAAAGAAATGATAATTGAACAACAATAACAACAACAGCATCACCACCAAGCTACAGTCGACACATCCCGTAAAACGGAATTTTGGAGTATTAAAAATAATTTGCTAAAAATAAATTGTCAGCCTAGTAGATAGTATAATTCAGAGATAGGTTATTACCAAAAAGTTTGAAATATTCGTTGAGAAAGTGGCAAGAAAGGTTGTTTGAGATGAGCTCACTGTCATGTTTTTTTCTTCTTCTTCTAAAGTCGGCAATCCATGCTTGCAATCTGCAAAATTAAAATGATGTATCTAATGTGCTAAATAAAGTGCACCATTATTTCTAGCTACTGATCCACTGATTAACATAGAATGGCCTCCCTGGTTGATAAGTATATGATATTGGTATTTCTGAGCACACAAACAATTCTATAAAATAGAACAGAAGTTGGTTGTCATTTGCTTTTCTTTTCGGTATGTTACTCGTTTCTAAATTATCAGAGTACGACATGTACGCAGAAAGTAACAAGTGCAAAAGAAAGTTTCTAGAGGGTTATCTTGCCCTGTTAAAATGTCCTAGATTATGAAAAGCATAAGCAAGGTAAGACGGGACTCGGTATAGAGAAAATCTTCTAGTTGGTAACTGGCATATGTGACTGTATGTATTCAAAGAGAATGTTTAGTGTGTAAGCTATTGATGCTGGTGATTGAGTACGAATGATAAACATAATCATACTTTCCAGTACTTCGTGACGTCGGGAAGTATACTGACACTGTTTAAAAAGTCTTAGAGTACAGTATACATAAAATAATATCTGCGGAGGAAAGTCTCTTGTTTGTAATTGTAATCGATGAGGATACAGAGTATGCTTAGCTTGGATAAGCAGCAAAAGTGTGTATGTATGTATGTATGTATGTATGTATGTATGCATGCATGCATGCATGCATGCATGCATGTATGTATGTATGTATGTATGTATGTATGTATGTATGTATGTATGTATGTATGTATGTATGTATGTATGTATGTATGTATGTAACTGTAGAATGTAGCATATCAGTATACTTTGTATGTATTTAAAGTGTAAATTGTGGATAAGCTTATGAATGGAGTAATATTTATAGGATATATTAATGTGATAAGTTGTTGAATATTTCTAGTAGCAAGCAGAAGGTGGAATTTTGTGCTGGTTGTGCTGGTTGTTTTCGGTATGGGAGGTATACTTTCCGTTACTCCGGACGTTGGAATGGTATTGGAAAATACCCAGAGTAACCTCCAGCCAGTTCCTTGAGAATATAATAAATTTACCTGGATAACACGAGATATGGATTTTGGTATAAAATCAGTTTCGGTATGTTATTACATTATTATATTATTTATCTGATTCACATATCTTTATCAAATACATAGTCTTCTTAAGGTTATTTCCCCAGACAGTATTCGAGTTTGTTATTTATGTTTAATTTGCATTTCTTTTTAGGTTTTCTTCGTCATCATTGTATGTTTGCTTAATTGTATTATGAACATTTCCTTATCCAAAGTCAAGTTTGCCGTGTTCCTGACTAAAGACACAGATTGTTTTTGTTTGGTAAACAAATTATACGTAACGAATACTTCTTTATGAGTACGGGTTTAAAATCAAGATCATTATCAATAGAAGTAAACATATTTGTTTGGGTCTGGGTCATGGTAATTGAACTTCCCCTATACAAATACATACTCTAAATGACGTTTATAACAATCTGTATTATAATTTTATAATAGATTGCTTTAGACTGAAAAATTCCATTAAGCTATAGCACTTCCACTAAACGCTAACTGTTACCTATGTCAAGTAGAAGGCTTTATAATTTTGTTTATCTAGAAATTATTCATTCTTGCTTTAATATTTATTGGTAGAATTAGGCCTTTTAGCTGTTTTGCGTGTTTGAATTTTTTAAGGTAGTATTATTTGGAGTTACAAAGTGGTAATTAATTATAGTAAACAGAGACATTAACCTGGAATTATAATGAATTCAAACAAGGACTTCTTGTATTATATTATTGTGATCAAAAGACTGTTGTCACATCACAACGCTCACAGGCCACTACAAGCCCAACAACAATTTTAGCAATGGATCGCTTGATCTTATTCCGAATACCACTATAATTTAATTAGAATTTTATTCATTAAGAATGGTGATAAAAATATTTTTCGACTATTTAGGATAACTTTGTTATATTTTAAGTTTTTTTTTAATTATCAATTTGAACTCTATAAATGTAAATTATTTGTTGAATTCAATTAGTTTAAGACCGTTGAGTCGTAATAATTTGCATAACGCGAATGCAATCCCATGTAGCTGTGAGAATCTATTACTTCAAGTTTCATTTTGATACAGATAATTATCCCGTTTACTATAACTATTTTAAATTGCTTGCAATTTCCATCAATACTAACAAAAGAAACAACCTGTCCGTAAAATCCATGTTTGACTGGTAAACATTTCAATGGGTAAAGTGACTGCGATTTAAATATGTATTGGTGTTATTGATACGATCAAAGGAAATATTTAAATGTAGAACTTTCAATAACCTGTAAATGGTATAACTGTTAGTATTAGTCTGGAAAGAACTAGTCAATCAAATTAATTTAGCTTTGTAATTGACTATATACGCTGTGTAGTTATCAGTAGGAGTTACTAAACGTAATTTAGCATTGTAGTTGACTATATACGCTGTGCAATTATCATTAGGAGTTTTTAATCGTAATTTAGCATTGTAATTGACTCTATACGCTCTGTAATTATCTGTAGGAGTTCCTAAACGTAATTTAGCATTGTAATTGACTATATACGCTGTGCAATTATCAGTAGGAGTTTCTAAATGTAATTTAGCATTGTAGTTGACTATATACGCGGTGTAATTATCAGTAGGAGTTCCTAAACGTAATTTAGCATTGAAGTTGGTTCTACATGCTGTGTAGTGTTTTAATTATACTAACGGATGTGTTTGAGAACTTCATCACCAATCTTCAAAAAATAAGCTTTTTCAATTTATATTGGTCCATTTGTATAGTAAAATTATCTGACTGACAGAATTGAAAATGCTGCGTATGATGGTGATGTTTATAAGCTTTTGATGATGACGTTAAAAAGCTTTATGACGATGACGACGATGTTGATAATCCTAAGATGATGATATTGATAATATTCATGATGATATTTGTAAGTTTTTGCATGATGATGTCTATCGCTTTACGATGATGATGTTAAAAAGCATTTTGATGATGACAATGATAAGATTTATGATGATTATGTTGATAAACTTTACGATGATGCTGTTGATAATCTTCATGATGAGAATATTGATAAGCTTTATAATGATGATAATAAGCTTTATAATGATGATGTTGATAAGCTTTATAATGATGATGCTGATAAGCTTTATAATGATGATGTTGATAAGCTTCATAATGATGATGTTGATAAGTTATATAATGATGTTGTTGATAAGCTTTATGATGATGATGATGTTAAATAAGCTTTATAATGATGTTGATAATAAGCTTTAAGATGATGATGATAATAAGTTTTATAATGATGATGATAATAAGGATTATGATGATGATGTTGATAAGCTTTATGATGATGATGTTGATAAGCTTTATGATGATGATGTTGATAAACTTTATAATGATGTTGTTGATAAGCTTTATGATGATGATGATGTTAAATAAGCTTTATAATGATGTTGATAATAAGCTTTAAGATGATGATGATAATAAGTTTTATAATGATGATGATAATAAGGATTATGATGATGATATTGATAAGCTTTATGATGATGATGTTGATAAGCTTTATGATGAAGATGTTCATAAGTTTTTTGATAATGATGATGTTGATAAGATTTATAATGATGATAATAATAAGCATTATGATGATGATGTTGATAAGCTTTATAATGATGATGTTGATAAGCTTTATGATGATGATGTTGATAAGCTTTATAATGATGATGTTCATAAGCTTTATGATGATGATGATGTTAAATAAGCTTTATAGTGATGATGATAATAAGTTTTAAAATGATGATGATAATAAGCTTTATAATGATGATGATAATAAGGTTTATGATGATGATGTTGATAAGCTTATAATAATGTTGTTAATAAGCTTTAAGATGATGATAATAAGCTTTATAATGATGATGATAATAAGGATTGTGATGATGATGTTGAAAAGCTTTATGATGATGTTGATAAGATTTATAATGATGATGTTGATAAGATTTATGATGGTGATAATAATACGCTTTAAGATGATGATGATAATAAGCTTTAAGATGATGATGATGATAAGGATTATGATGATGATGTTGATAATAAGCTTTATGATGATGATGTTGATAAGCTTTATATTGATGACGATAATAAGCTTTAAGATGATGATGATAATAAGCTTTATAATGATGATGATAGTAAGGATTATGATGATGATGTTGATAAGCTTTATGATGATGATATTGATAAGCTTTATAATGATGATGTTGATAAGCTTTACAATGATGATGTTGATATATTTTTTAGTGATGATGTTGATAAACTTAACATTGATGATGTTGAAAAGCTTTACAATCATTATGTTGATAAGCTTTACAATGATGATGATGATAAGCTTTACAATGATGATGTTGATAAGCTATATAATGATGATATTGATAATATTCATGATGATGTTTGTAAGCTTTTGCATGAGGATGTTGATAAGCTTTACAATGATGATGTTGATATGTTTTATAGTGATGATGTTGATAAGCTTAACATTGACGATGTTGATAAGCTTTACAATGATTATGTTGCTAAGCTTTACAATGATTATGTTGATAAGCTTTACAATGATGATGTTGATAAGCTTTACAATGATGATGTTGATAAGCTTTATAATGATGATGTTGATATGTTTTTAGTGATGATGTTGATAAACTTAACATTGATGATGTTGATAAGCTTTACAATGATTATGTTGATAAGCTTTACAATGATGATGTTGATAAGCTTTACAATGATGATGTTGATAAGCTTTACAATGATGATGTTGATAAGCTTTACAATGATGATGTTGATAAACTTAACATTGATGACGTTGATAAACTTTACAATGATTATGTTGATAAGCTTTACAATGATGATGTTGATAAGCTTAAGATGATGATGTTGATAGGTTTTATAGTGATGATGTTGATAAACTTACAATTGATGATGTTGATAAGCTTTACAATGATGATGTTGATAAACTTTACAATGATGATGTTGATAAGCTTTACAATGATGATGTTGATAAGCTTTACAATGATGATGTTGATAAGCTTTACAATGCTGATGTTGATAAACTTATTATTGATGATGTTGATAAGCTTTACAATGATGATGTTGATAAGCTTTATAATGATGATGTTGATAAGCTTTATGATGATGATTTTGATATGTTTTATAGTGACGATGTTGATAAACTTAACATTGATGATGTTGATAAGCTTTACAATGATTATGATGATAAGTTTTATAATGATGATGTTGATAACCTTTACAATGATGATGTTGATAATCTTTATAATGATGATGTTGATAAGCTTTACAATGATGATGTTGATAAACTTACCATTGATGATGTTGATAAGCTTTATAATGATTATGTTGATAAGCTTTACAATGGTGATGTTGATAAGCTTTACAATGTTGATGTTGATAAGCTTTACAATGATGATGTTGATAAGCTTTACAATGATTATGTTGATAAACTTAACATTGATGATGTTGATAAGCTTTACAATGATTATGTTGATAAGCTTTACAATGATGATGTTGATAATCTTTATAATGATGATGTTGATAAGCTTATGATGATGATGTTGATATGTTTATAGTGATGATGTTGATCAAATTTACAATGATGATGTTTGTAGGCTTTTTGATATTGATATTACTTACTAATATTAAATGAAGAACCATAAAAACTAATGGTAATACGACAAGATAGTTGGGCATTTATCCGACATGGGGAATTGAAGTTTGAATCTTTAGGGAGCATATTAGCAACATTTTATCCAAAGTTACAGATAAGTTAATATTAGGTAACAGATTGAAACAATTTAAGGAAACAAGTGTAATAATAGCTACAAGTTTTACAGTTATAAGATTATGGTCCTGAACCAAAACAGGATTCTAGACCAGAGACACCACACCCTTCCCAAAATATTCTGAGGTGGAAACAAGTTCTCAGACCTCTAGATTTATTTCATATTAAAATATTAATATAAAATTAATTTAGCTAATCAAAGAGAAATGTTAGATTTGATTTAACAATAAAAGTTTTTTAGGGATTTAAATCGATTAGGAAAACCTCATGATATGCTGGCATAGCAACTAAAATAATAAGAAATTGTATTAATAAAATTGGTTACCATATATGACCAAAATATGGATTGGTGTAATTATTCGCAACTGAAAATGACGAACGAATAATAGGATTTGCAGATGATCCAATGATGTTTATTATCAATATAGTTGACGCACTTTTTGATAATGATATACAAAATTATTAATAAAAATATTTACAAAACGTATAATCACAACACAACCCCATGTAAACTCATAGATTGTTAAACAATATTCTAGCAAGCTCAGGTGCATTCTAAATATCTCTATGTGACTCCTAGGCTGCCAACTAAAAGTTAGAAAGCTCAAAAGACATTCAAAATTAGGCGAAACACAACCCCCTGTGTTCAGACGGTAATTTGTACAGAATCAACCCCTATATCAACCCTTACATTGCTAAGCGATATTCTAGGAAGTTCAGAGAGAGAGAGAGAGAGAGAGAGAGAGAGAGAGAGAGAGAGAGAGAGAGAGAGAGAGAGAGAGAGAGAGAGAGAGAGAAAGAGAGAGAGAGAGTTTGATCAGTATTTTTTATGGACGACACAGCACAACACAACACATAAACTTATCCTAAGGGACGACAGAACACATAAAACTTAAGGTCGGCACATATCCAGTTCAACATATTTTGCACACTCTCTCCTATCAAATCCCAAGGGAATGACAATGTACACCCACCACGTGGTGATATGTAGAGAGTGAGTATTTTTTTTTCTGTTGAATGTAGACGGTTTCTCGGGACATAAACATACATTCATCTTCCTATTCGCCAATAACGTTGTTAATTGTATTATATTGAAATTCACTACCTTCTGGATAATATGATGAATAAAGTAATCACAACGGTTATAAATATCTTGAAAGACATCCTCACATTTTATATCATAAACTTATGAATCTGTATCAGTAAACAGCAACTCCAAATCTGGCCACTGCTTTTCGGTAAATTTATAATAAAAGTGTGTACACCAGCAACTTTGATATATCGAGTACAGCTGCACCAATATAAATTGGTTTATTTAACTTTAAATTTGTTTTTTGTCTTTGTATTGCAACAAGATTTTAATTAAATATTTTCATACTGACAAAACCATTTCTTCTGCGATTTATTACATAATATTTTCATGTCCAACCGAACAATAACGTTGTTAATTGCATTATCTTGCAATTCACTACCTTCATTAACTTTAAAATATTTTTCTCAAAGTTAGTCGTCACCAGAACACTACTTTTGGTATTTAAGTCACTATAATTTGACATCCACCTAGACTGATTAAATTTTAGGACGCGATGGACTTTTCTCAGAATTAGTCCAGCATCTACTGCTTGTTTTAAATTTTTTAATGTAACATGTAATTATTGTAAATAAGTAACATTTGAACTAGCTTATTAACATTTTGATGTTTTCGCTGTTGTCATTACTGGTTGTTCATGTGATTGGAAACTATAATCTATCATTATCGATTCTGCATTATAAAGAAAATGTCCTTATGTAGAACATGTAATAAACAAAAAAATCTAGACTGGTATTCTTATTATATCAAACAGATACATCGGGAATAATAATATAGACATTCAGAGGGGTCATTTATTGTCATGCCTCATTTTGATCAAAGTCTTAAAGTGAAGTCTCTACTAGGCACATTGAACTAGTCAATGTTAATTCAGACTTAGGATCCAGCCAATCAGATCATTGGATTTAATCCTGAACGGACTCTCTAACTGCGAAAAAGTATACGAATGCCTTCAGCCCAGTCTTTCCCTTTTTCAAAACAATAAGACTTCATCATATTTTTCAGAGTTTGATGAAATCGTTCCAAAGCCATATCGTTCTATCAAGACAATAGACAGATGATGTTTGAACTGTCGAATGCCCAATTGATGCATTGCTTGCTGGAAAATTCCAAACATGAAATTTGACCCTTGATCCGATTGTACAAATCTGAGAAGTCCAAATTGAGCAAAGAACTTTATCAAAGCGTTTACTATATTTTTGGTTTTAATATTCCTCAAAGGAATTGCCTCTGGGAATCTTGTTGATGAACACATTATGGTCAACAAATATTGTTTGCCTGACTTGGTCTTTGGTAAAGGACCAACACAATCTACCATAAATCTACTGAACGGTTCGTCAAATGCAAAAAAGTTTTTGCAGATGAGCTTTAGGTATCTTTTCATTTGGTTTTCCTACAATTTGACACGTATGACAAGATCTACAAAACTTTCAAACATCACTTTTGATTTTCTGCCAATAGAAGTGAGTTAGGATCTTGTGATACGTTTTTATTTATCCCTAAATGACCCGCCATAATAGTCTAATGGGCCAAACAAAGTATTTCCTGTCTATAATGTTTTGACCATTCGTTACTAGCAGTCTCCATTTTCTCTTAAGAACTCCAGTATTAAGGACGTAACAGACTAGTACTTCATTTGTTTCAAGTTAACTATATGCCCGCTGAAAGAAACAGGGGGTCTATAGGCCTTTTCTCGTCCAGCGATAAATGATTGTCGTTTATCACCCTGATCAAATACAAGAGAATGAGTATTCAAAAAAGGATCATTATGATCAATACCTTTAGACTGATCCAAATAAGAAGTAAAGGTGACCTCATCAGAAACCTGGCTATTACATGTGTCAGCTAAATGAACACATTCCTTATAAGAATCATTCTCAAGAGCTTTCTTTGTCATAGCTTTTGTAACTGCACAAGCTGGGAATAAATTAGGTTTATCTTCTTCAATAGGATCAACTTTCTGATCCAAAGAAGGCTTGTCAGTTACAATTGGATTAACCACAACCTTGTCTCCAGCCAAATCATTGCCTAGCTACAAATGAATGCCCCAACGGGTAAATAAAACAACTATACCGACTGTCACAGGTCCTGAGACTACGTCTGATGAACAAAATGGAGAGGAATATTAACAAATCCGCACTTTACTCTCGAAACGAAAACACCCTAATTAGAACATGTCTTCTCAGAAGGTAAAACACCTGAAACTAATAAACTTTGAGAAGCTCCTCTATCCCTCAAAACTTTAATAGAGATATGATTGGTCAAATATCCCAAGAGTGATATAGAAACCTTCAACATGAAAGGTTCAAATTCTCATAAACACAATGAGACCGAGGTTTCTCAAACACAAAAAATGTATTGTTTTCAATACATGACCGCGACCTTGAGCTCTTGCAAATAAGAACATTTGGGATAGGTCTATCTTGATTCTGATGCCCATATTTCAATTTCAAGCAATCAGAAACGACGCTTCCTTTGTTCTTGTAATAGGTACACGTAGGAACAAGCAAAGAATTTGAATCAAGTCTCAGATTCAAAGGCTTTCCCTTTAGAATTTGTTCCAGATTGAGTTTTACTGAGGATCGCATTTGATTACAACACTTTTCTATCAGCAGACTACTGAGTGAAAGATTTGCTTACAGTAGGAACTTTATGAGTTAAGGAATTCTGATCAGCAGCAAGAACAGCATTTTCCAAGGTTTTGATCTTCAAGGTGATTTTTTTTATATAACTAGGAATACAGATTTTTAATCTCTTCGATTAATATCAGTTGTTCGAGTCTTTCATAATCAATTTCAATTTTCTCACACCATCTTTTGAACAACTGTTCTTTTTCCCTAAGAAATTCAACATTAATTCCTAGTTTCTTTTTTGTAGTTTCTGAACGTTTTGCCGATAAGCCTCAGAGATTAACTCGTAACCCTTCAAGATGCATTCCTTAACCAAATCGTAATTAGACCTTTGTTGTACTGACAGAGATATATTCCTTTCTCTGGCCTTGACATAAAGTACACTCTGCAATAATTGAGTCCAATAGTTTCTTGGCCATTTCGAACTCTTAGCAACTTTTTCAAAGAGAATAAAATATTTGTCTACTTCCTTTTCACTAAAATGGCGACGATCTAACTTGATATTTTCTAAACTGTTAAAATTTGAATTTTCACGAAAAGTGGAATCGTGCCCGTCACTTGCCTGTTCGAATTATTGCATTCTAATTTGAAATCTTTTCTCGTCTTTCTCTTTTTGCATTTGTACGTGTAATTGTTATTTTGTCATTGCATTTATTCTTTCTGTAATTATATTTCTTTGTCTTTTTCTTCCTTCTCTTTTCTAAATATGTCTCTCTCCTTTTTTCAAATATTCTTTCTCCCTCTCTCGTTCCTGACTATCTTTCTCATTTTCAGATTGTAATCTCATTCGTTCTTTTTGTACTTCAATTTGTTCCTTTTTTAATTCAATTTGTTTTTCTTTCTCCTCATTTTCAGATTGTAATCTCATTTATTCTTTTTGTTATTGTATTTGTTCTCTTTCATTTTGTCTCTGAAGTTTGAGAGAGAGAAAATCCTCAACCCGACGTCCATCTTTTGCATTTTCAGTTCCACTTTCTTAGTGTCAGAGTCTGTCATAGACTTACTGACAGATGTAAAAATACTGTGGTCAAATGTATTCTTTCCTACCAATTATTGAATTAAACACTTTGGGTTTCTTGTTTTATTAAGGAAACATTTGCTTTAGAAAGATTGTACTTTCTGGTACTTTCAAGCAACTCATCCTTCTTCGGACTATCCAACTGTTATTGAGTTTGACTAGAAAGAAAACTTCACCCTTGACAATTTCAAAGAAAACCTGTTGTTTTCACTAAATGTTCAAGCAAAATGAACTAAGGAAATTTAAATTTCCATTTTACCAATTTCATATATCATGGACGATCCCCCACTTTCTTTATTTTATGCATCGTCTACTGCAAAGTAACACAAAGTAACACAAAGAAAGAGTGAAGACAACAAGCTTTGTAAATATTAGCAAAAATAATTTATTTCCCTAGAAAATACGGTAAAAAGGTAAATATATGAAACAAGATCTACGATTTACGAAGATCTAAACATTTGTTCTAAAGATGTGAAAACACATAAGTCCTGTGAACAAACGGTTATAAATTGAAATAGTCTGAATCTCAATTCCGTTCCACGTCAGACGAAGGTTAACGCAAAATGTCCAGAGTTTTCACTGTGAAGCACAATTTGTATTGTTCTGTTCCAATTTAGAAATAATTCCAGCAAATGTCTTTGTCCACAGTTATTAATGTTGATATCCTGGGAAAATTATTATTATTTAGAAAGTAGTTGAAGTAGAGTTACCACCACTAACAATACATATGTTGTTCGTCATACATGCGAACGAACATCTCTTTCCAGCAGAGAAATACCTTTTAAGGTATTATAAACTTTATAAGATATTATGCTGTGACTCTCACTTATGACTGACTAAGACTGAATATTTCATACGAGTAACTGAGGATTTAAAACAAACCAATACGTCATTTCATGTACACATGCACGATGGACACGTGTGATTTTGAAATCACAGCTGGGTATTACAAAAAGTAAACAAGTATAATATTAGAAACAACCTCGGTCACAGCCAATCATTTACATATCTTCCCAACTGTTTACATGAAACGACAAAACCTCCATGTGAAAATTGTGCTTACATTAATCTCATTTACATTTTAAGTAAATAATAAGTTTTTTACAAAATATCAGACCATGCTAACATAATCATCACAAAAATAATAATAATAATAATAATAATAATAATAATAATAATAATAATAATAATAATAATAATAATAATAATAATAATGATAAAAATAAAAATAACAATAACAATAATTACATCTAATGATATGAAGAAAAAAAATTTCAAATAGAAATAAAATGTATCAATTAAAATCTTAACACATATGTAATTTAATTACAGGGTCATAACACTACATAGTGTAAATTCTGCGACTATGACGGAAGCTACGTGCTTGTCGTCAGTAGGTGGCATGGCGGCTAATTTTTAGGACTAAATTACAACAACAACAACAACAACAACAACAGTAATAGCATAAGTTGCAAAATAGAAAACGACAGACTGGTAATGAAGCACTTTTAGTGCTGGATAGCATCGAGAGTTTATATGAACGGAGTGCCGGTCCTTCTCCAAACAAACAAACCTTTTAGAATGACTTCTTTGTGTGTGGATAGTAGAGAATACATCCTTTTTTCTGCACGTTCTCGTTAGTACAGTTTAAAATTGTCACCTAATTTGAAGAAATTTTTTTGCGAACGCGTTGATATTACATCGAATACAACACGGGAGTCATATTAATAGTTGAAAGAACGGTCACCAATATTTAGCGTACATTTATATAAATCACTAATATTTAGCGTATATGTATCTAAATCGCCAATTTTAGTGTACATTTATTTAAATCGCCAATATTTAGCGTACAGTTATCTAAATCACTAATATTTAGCGTATATTTATCTAAATCAACATTTTTTTGTGTACATTTAAGTAACTTACCATTTGCGTACAATTACCTCTATCACCAATATTTAGTGTATAATTATCTAAGTAATTAATATTTAGCGTTCATTTATCTAACTCGCCAATATTTAGATAAATTTCTGTAAATCATATTACTGAGCGTACATTTATCTAAATCGCCAATATTTAGCGCAAATTTATATATAATTTCAAAATAAATTTTATTTATGGCTGAATTGTTTTTGTATTATCTATGCTTTGTATATTTCGCAATCTTTACACGTGTGGTAACATTTGACCACGATTCTATTGCGAGAAAAGTTATTTTATGTACTGTGGTTCATCTATAATTTAGAAATTAGTTTTGTTACGGGATTTTCGTGCGAGTCTGTGTTCGTATGTGTGTGTGTGTGTGTCTTTTTAACACGCATTGGAAGGCTCAGATTATTGAATAATGTGGTCATGAGAAAACAAGAAAAGTGGCCAACACCGAATCTTAGAAACTATAACCTCGATTTCATTCAGTCCAGTAAACATTAAACATTAACATCAGCAATAAACTTAAATGCTATTTTTATTGTGAGACATATTTAAAACAAATCTTTAACTTACATTATCTTGTACATCATAAGGCTGATTCGTTTGCAGTGTTTAAAAAGTAACATTAAATTATTGACATATTAATAGGTTATTAATATTTCAGTTTTCACTGTCATTAATAATTTAGATTTTGAATTTATGTCAGACTCTTTTAATTCAATAAAGTACTTATTTTATACTATTACACACAGCAAATACTAAACATCTTTGACTGCTTTAGTAT
The DNA here is from genome assembly GCA_016746295.1 of Potamilus streckersoni. Taxonomy (NCBI): domain Eukaryota; kingdom Metazoa; phylum Mollusca; class Bivalvia; order Unionida; family Unionidae; genus Potamilus; species Potamilus streckersoni. Next base: position 522,440 of record JAEAOA010002351.1, on the reverse strand, counting down.
AACAGTATATTAAACTTATTTGATTAATCTAGAACAAAATGTATTTTTTAACCTTTAGAACTGATTGCAACCAAGATGTTAAATCTCCATTAATGTCTGAATAAACGTATCATATAATTAATTCAAGAAAGAACATAATAGCTTAGCTACAGTGAATGTAACTTTTCAATATTATCTATCTTTCAAAGATACATATCTTGTATCTATAACAAGAACATATTTTGCACAGAAAAAAAATATTGATGCAAATTTGTAAAAAAAAATATCGGAATGTATAATACTCAAAAATCCTGCACATAAAGTAAATGACTAAAAAAGCGAAGGTGATTAACTCCTAATTGAATCAGCTAAATTGCCTTGTATGTCAAAAGCAACGAAACGATATAATAAAAAGATGTTAAAACAACACAAAATTTGGTGAAGATTGATGATACAAAGAAACATCAAAGATCCACGATAAAAAAGGGCAAAAACGAAAATAAGGGCAAGGTGATGGAGAAACCGCTTCGCTGTCTGTAGTACACGATCTGATCATGCAAATGTCCACACATAATTTTTATAACAAAAGAATCGCTGCTATTTTATTATAAATCGGCCTTAATATATATTAAAGACAGTTTCCCGACAAAGACCCAACAGAAACGCCAAAAAACTGAAGTCATGCCAAAGTTTTAAAAATTTGTAATAGCAAGTGCCTCGCTTGGCACTCAGCTTTAAGATATTAGTATTAGTGGACCTGGTTTCAGAATAATGTAACCGTATTGGACATGATGCTACATTTCTAGACATCATTATAAACGGCCACACTGCAGAAATCGTGGCGATTTAACTAAAATTGTTAAAGCTACGTTAATAATACAAACAAACAAGAATACTTCTTTACGTTACTGTATCCACCCACCTAACTATTGATCCGTCTATCTATGTATATTAAGTCCGTACTCAGTTTTAAGGAGAATGACGTCACAAATTGTTGTTATAAAGCTTACACGCAGGTGAAACATATTATTAAAGGAAACAAAATGTACATGAGCCTCTTGTATCGTGATAATGAATACCTTATGCCACGTGTGCTGTACTAATAAACATTTTATGCCTAGCGTATTGTACAAACATAAACTTGTATCCCTAGTGTATTGTGCTAACAACCACCTTATGCCACGAGTATTGTACTAATAAACACATTATGCCTAGTGTAGTTATTAACAATCCCTTTATGCCTATTGTATTGCACTGACAACCATCTTATGCCCAGTGTTTTGTACTTAAGAACACATTATGCCTAGTGTATTACACTAACAAATACATTATGTCTAGTGTATTGCACTAACAAACACCTTATGCCTAGTGTATTGCACTAACAAACACATTATGCCTAGTGTATTGCACTAACAAATATATATTTCTAGTGTTTAGTTCTAACAAGCAGATGATGCCTAGCTATAATACATTTTCTTCCCAATTTATGAAAAGATAGGTCAAAACGAAACGCAACAATAGACGTTCATGTATTGCATTTTACATGTCATTGTTTGAGTAGACCGGTAGAAACAGTATTATATTTTAATTGTCATTATTAAATAGATCTTTCATACAGTTACCTTCCAGTTTTCTAAATTCCATAGTTTCGAATATATAATGCTCTGTATTGCAACGAATTAACGATATTTTGTTTGGTGTTTACGTGTTCAGAAAGGAAAAGTACTCGATTAAACGATCCGTTCATGCACCAATCACTTACTCCGCGCGAGTGGGCTGACCTAGCCCGCGGCTAATGTATTGTATCACGCTCTTCCATGACCTATTTGTATATATAATGCGTACATACATTCTCTATTCACATTTCGCTGTAAGCATTAGCTATCGAATCATCATCATATCTAATGAGTAACCTCTATATTTTAAACTGTTACGAGAAGAAGCTCAATAGCCTCAGCCTGCATTACAAAAGTTGTTTCTGAGCGTTCAAGCTCAGTTACCATGTACGCAAATGCTTCTATTCGTTTTCATACAGAATTAAAAGACATTTTAAAGATAGCAACAAATATCAGACCAGTTCTCGGATATCACCAAATGAGCGTTGGACCAGCAGCCAACATTCCTTTCCAGAACAGAAGAGAGGAAGAAATGAGGATTTGCACCATTACTACGGAGATATCGAATGTGAGTGATTTGTGCACAGATTTAAGGAATGGGTCGGAGGAGAAATCTGGACTCTTACACATGATTCAGGTTTGTGGAGGAAAAAACAGAAAGACACCAGTGTTTGTCCGAGTGTACAGAAGCTCTTTTGAACACTATGCTGTAATCTACAAAGATCCAAACTTCTTTTTTCAAACAGGGTATATCAGACTTAAAAACTGTAAAGTGTGCAATTACGAAAACACAGAAAATAAATTCAGTGTGACTTTAAACAATTACGAGGGAAATGCGCTTACATTTGAATGTAGAACGAAACAGGAGTCCCAAGCGTGGATATGTGCTCTACAGAAAAACACTGTGTCTGTCTCGACGGCCAAGAGTGGTGTCCCAGTCGGTCAGTCTGTCCATATTCCTAAATCACCTCCAATGCCCACATTAAATGAGGAAGACAATGACTAAATTATTCAAGTATTCAAATTTGGATTTCTCGGTGAAATGAAGTGGACTGTGGTTGAGTAGTAGGACTGCTCACTTGTTTAGAATAACATAACAGATAAGACAACGACGGCAACTACAACAAATGTTTGAGTTCTTTCGTTTCTCTCGTTCCTATGTCTACAGAGAGACAGTTTATACGACAGACAAGTCATTAGTCTGTTTCACAACAGTATCTACGATGAATGAAAAGGAGTAAGAAGAAAAATTTTCAAGTGCATTCTTGTAATGATATACGTAATAAAGGAAGACTAAAATTGATCCATATGTATATTGACAGGTCGATATTCTGTCAAGTGGTATAATAGACGATGCAAAAGAAAATATAATCAACCCAGCCCATTTGCTGTACTCTTTGTCAAGGATAGACAGTAATTGGGTATCAATAACTGGTTATATCAAATAAATGAAACTGTAATATGCTTGAAAATTATGGCAAATCTTAATGGACAGAGTTTATGAGGTTAAAGAGCGGAGAAGAATTTACGTATTAAATATGTAATAAAATGGAGACAATAACTTTGGCTGATTTTTTTAAAGTTATAATATTGCAAAATATATTATTTTTGCCTTAAGATATTAACTATTAAGGTATTCCTTAATTATTCACCATCATTCACGTGAAACAAGCTCGTGAGATGATTATGAACGTCTATTTCATCCCGATTTAACAAACCCATTCAGTCGGTTTCTTATGAACGAAGCATCTTCCTCAATATCTGAAAACCACGTTTATTAATGACACTTGTTACTACTAAATTTCCACTGTCAGAAGGGAATGCGCCGAGAGATGGAAATTGTAGTAATGTGTGTATTATTTTAATTTCAAAAGTGACTTACATTTTCTCAAGGTCATTTTATTTCATTTTAAAAATGGAAGAATAATTGTGTATATCTCATGGTTTTAAATGTTTCTTTTATATAAAAATATATTAAACTTATTTTCCGGCTACACTTTGTCTTACATTATGTTTTGGTTTGGTTTTAAACTCGAAGAATTATCGCATTTTATGCAAACACTTTTACCGTATAATGCGTGACAAAAACTTACAAATGCGTCTGTTCATTATACTATGCTTGAATGTTTATAAATACACTATGTATAAGCAAGGAAATTATTTAATTTATTAATGTATTTTCAATACAATTTTGTCAAAATTCTCTCTCTCTCTCTCTCTCTCTCTCTCTCTCTCACACACACACACACACACACAGAGTCATGATCAAATACTTACTATATGCTGACATGCGTTCGAAATTAAAATGTTGTGCTATGTGTCTACGTATAACATTATTTCAATAAACAGCATATATATATATATATATATATATATATATATATATATATATATATATATATATATATATATATATATACATACATACATACATACATACATATTGTTTAACCTACAATTAACATTATTTGCTTAATTGCGTGTAGTTATTATATAATAAAACTTGAAAAGCACCTTAAATGAGAAAATAATATCTAGAAAACAAAACACATTGTTTCGTAAATGATTTCATAAATATCAGTATATTTATTATTCGCCATAGATTTATTATTCGTCATAGATGTATAAGTTATTTAACTAATATTGATATATTTATTATTCGTAATAGTTGTATCAGACATTTCATTTTCTTAATATATATATATATATATATATATATATATATATATATATATATATATATATATATATATATATATATATATATATATATATATATATATATATAATGTGTCATTGATGTATCAGTTATTCTACTAATGTCAATGTATATATTTTTTGTCATTTGTAGATGTATTAGTTATTTTATTTTATAAAATACAATAACTCTAATTAGTCATCTCAAATTTGCTTTACTAATAATTTCGGAAAGTGTTATCAACCCCTTCATATACTGGGTGAAAACAATTTGTGTGATTTATTTTATGATTAGCTGCGAATCTTCATTGAATTAATAGACATTTACATTTTTTTAAATGGACACATTTAAAACATCTGTATTCGTGCAATTACGCATGCTCCTCAGGCGACTCATGCCTATGTTTCGAATGGGGATATTATACACAGTACTCAATATTTATTGATAACATATAGTAGTTAATGTATATAACACGTACATAACTTACATACTTACACACAAGTATGAACATACTTATATATATATATATATATATATATATATATATATATATATATATATATATATATATATATATATATATATATATATATATATATATATATATACACGGTCGTTCCAGATTGCTATGAAAGAAATCAACAGGGTATATAGGAATTTTTTTTTTGCAAATAATTATAAATATATTCCAGACAGAACAGACTGTGCTATCCCTGGATTATGTAGTAGAATCTTTATAATAGTGGGCAGAATTTAATAATTTAATACAAACAATACTATTATACAGGTTAGAGAAATTAAAATCGTATGTATGTATGTATGTATGTATGTATGTATGTATGTATGTATGTATGTATGTATGTATGTATGTATGTATGTATGTATGTATGTATGTATGTATGTATGTATGTATGTATGCATGCATGCATGTATGTATATATGTACGTTCCTACGTATGTATGTATGTATGTATGTATGTATGTATGTATGTATGTATGTATGTATGTATGTATGTATGTATGTATGTATGTATGTATGTATGTATGTATGTATGTATGTATGTATGTATGTATGTATGTATGTATGTATGTATGCATGCATGCATGCATGCATGCATGCATGCATGCATGCATGCATGCTTGTATGTATGTATGTATGTATGTATGTATGTATGTATGTATGTATGTATGTATGTATGTATGTATGTATGTAGTATATCAGTATACTTTGTATGTATTTAAAGTGTAAATTGTGGATAAGCTTATGAATGGAGTAATATTTATAGGATATATTAATGTGATAAGTTGTTGAATATTTCTAGTAGCTGAGTAGCAAGCAGAAGGTGGAATTTTGTGCTGGTTGTTTTCGGTATGGGAGGTATACTTTCCGTTACTCCGGACGTTGGAATGGTATTGGAAAATACCCAGAGTAACCTCCAGCCAGTTCCTTGAGAATATAATAAATTTACCTGGATAACACAAGGGATGGATTTCGGTATAAAATCAGTTTCGGTATGTTATTACATTATTATATTATTTATCTGATTCACATATCTTTATCAAATACATAGTCTCTTAAGGTTATTTCCCCAGACAGTATTCGAGTTTGTTATTTATGTTTAATTTGCATTTCTTTTTAGGTTTTCTTCGTCATCATTGTATGTTTGTTTAATTGTATTATGAACATTTCCTTATCCAAAGTCAAGTTTGCCGTGTTCCTGACTAAAGACACAGATTATGTTTTTGTTTGGTAAACAAATTATACGTAACGAATACTTCTTTATGAGTACGGGTTTAAAATTAAGATCATTATCAATAGAAGTAAACATATTTGTTTGGGTCTGGGTCATGGTAATTGAACTTCCCCTATACAAATACATACTCTAAATGACGTTTATAACAATATGTATTGTAATTTTATAATAGATTGCTTTAGACTGAAAAATTCCATTACGCTATAGCACTTGCAATAAACGCTTACTGTGACCTATGTCAAGTAGAAGGCTTTATAATCCTGTTTATCTAGAAATTATTCATTCTTGCTTTAATATTTATAGGTAGAATTAGGCCTTTTTGCTGTTTTGCGTGTTTGAATTATTTAAGTTTATATTCTTTGGAGTTACTCGTTGTTCATGTGATAGTAAACTATAATCTATCATCATCGATTCTGCATTATAAAGAAAATGTCATTATGTAGAACATGTGACGAACAAAGAATAATCTAGATCACTTTAAAGAAAATAAGTAACATCAAAAAATCTTTGTCAATTTTTCAAAGTAAATATTTTTAGTCATTTTTCGAAATCGATCTGAATTTATCCAATGAAATCCACCGCAAGGCATTGACTCTGACAAAACTCTACCATACAAATTCACAATCTAGATAAACAATCGGATCGGATGGGAGATTTTTTTTATCATAATATTATGAGATATTTATTATAAGCTACTGTATATTTTTTGTTATAACACTAATTCCGTCTCTTATGCCTTTTTTAAAAAATATTAGACATATCAACATCTGTCAAGAGATCCAATTCTCTTACTTATTTTTAGTAGAGCGTTCCACGACAGTACCGGAGTGGAAAAATACCAACAAGGATCTAGCGCATAGTTTTTATGACTAACTTGTCAAAAGCTTTCAGCAACATCTGCTAATAGTAACACATCTGTTTTAAAATACGTATCATGATAATCATCAAATGTTTTGTTTATTACAAATATATTGTCATTTTTGTACTCGTCGTCTGTCACACCTTTGCCCTTTGGCTACGAGTAAAATTTGTCTTTGCCAAGCAGAGAAGTTTCATCAAATCTGCTCCAGCCTTCGAGATATTCATATGGAAATATATCTTGTTTTGCCAGATCGGTACAGTTTTCACCAAAACAAGTTCGCAGATTATTAAAAGAGTTGCATCCCTTTACAAGCTCATCTAATGATGCTGACCTAAATTGCAGACTCTAAATAAAACGTAAGTTGCCAAGAATAACTGACATATACTTCTGAAAATTGGTTGGCATACATTTTGTTGTATTATTTAATCTAAGTTGAGATTTACTTTCCTCGTTGTCAAAAGCTTCTACAATAATTTGACTGGCATAGCCTCGAAAGTTACGAATAAATATGAATAAAATCTAAGCATGAAATTTTAAATTGCAATTGTTATGAGCTGGTCTGGGATAATGGCCGGTTAGATGACAGTGATTGCGGAATTTATCATTGCCCAACAACTTCTCGCAGATATGACAATTAACTGCACTGGAAAATTCAAGTTCCGTTTGGATGTTATTTTCATTGTAGCTGTTTTTAAAAATAAAATCTGTTAAAAATCTTATTAACTTCATCCGTAAGATTTTTTTAGTCACTATCCCACCGGACTTTTACACTTGCCATGGCTACATCTGTATAACTTTAGTGGAATTGAAGAATTATCATTAGCACAATAAACTACTTTATAAGCTACTCCGCAAGAAAAATGTTGTATTTGTCTTGTGCTTGAATTATTTGTATTATTTTCTGTGCCGACCATAGGGACAAGTAGACACTCGAAATCAGCATAAATAACAAACTGAATATTTAGCTTATGATCGGAATGGTTATATTTTAAAACTTTTCTTTTTTTTGCTTGGCATTGTTATTTGTTTAACATTGACACAGTATTTGAGATGATCTTGCAGTTTTTCATCTTTAAATAAGCCTTGTAAACATCTATAACTAAAATACTTCTTGTTTTTATTTTCATTATACTGCAACTATTCCGCTAAATTTTTTTGTTATCCAGAAGTAATGTTCTTTATAAAATAATAAATTTATAGTCTTTTGTGTAGTAGTTGCCGAAATATATCTCGATTAAATATTTTCCTTCTTAACTACTCCGAAAACATTTACTGGTTTTTCAAACATTGGTATATGATTTTCTGCTACTGGAAACGTTATTTCAATAAAAGTTAGTTCATCTTTGTATGGTGAATACGTTTCATTTCTGCTTGGGTGATCATTGAGAGGATGCTTTACTGTTACAATTCGCCAAAGAAAACATTGGTTACCATTGTTTCTGACATTTATACAAACATTTTTTTTATTTATTGATGGAGATCAACCAGCGCTAATAGAGCCGCTGCCGCAAAGAACGTTATATCTTGCTGTATGAATTAAAACTTCCTTTACCATCCCAGATTTCCAACCTGACCCAGATGAAGTAAATTCCTCTAATTGTTGTATTTATTTCTTGGTGTATCCCATTGGCAACTGTGCCAATATTTGTTCCAATTAACACATTTCGTGAATTAGCTGTTAGATATGGTTTGAAATTTCGCTGTCGAAGCATGAATTTTGAATAAATATATTAAGTATTTCTATTTCAATTGAATGTAACATTAATAAAATTATATGACTCTGCTTGATACTTATATGAGCTACAAGTTCTTTTGATATAACATATTGTAAAAGATGAAATAAATAGTGGAGTTAAAACGTTGCTAAAACATTTTGATTATCAAATTTGTAACTGCTATCATAGCCATAAATGCTGTAGCAATTTTTTCTGCTTTGATAATGCTCTTTTTGGCAATGTCATCCAATTTAAACATTATATTATATATAACATATTTATTTTTAATTGATTTTTACGTCTTTTGTAATTAGATATATGAAATCCCTATATAAATAATGACCAAAATTTTGAGATAAATTAGAATGAGAATAGAGGAACAGAAAACATATCATGTAAAGCACACCTTAAATGCTGCAAATGCATTAGGGTTTGTTATTAACATACAATTTTAAAAATCTCTAGGTAAACCAATGCCAACATGAATGATAATGAATGTTAGTGAAGATATAGAGATAGGACTGAAATATTTAGGAAAGATTTTCTTTATACATTGGTTTGTGGTGATTTTCCAGAAGGCAAGCAGGTTTATAGAGTAAATAATTCTATTAGCAATGACAATATTGAATATTTACATTTACAATTACCGAACAACAAATATTCTGACAACTAAACAAACCTTTCTTTAAACTTAAAAATAACTGGCCATCACAGAAAAATAAAATATGATTGTAATTTTGTTAAAATATTTAATTAAATGCTAGTTGATAAAACAAGAAAATTACATTTAATTTCTTTATGTCGTTCGGTTAAATGTAAATCTGTACTGATGAAGAACGAACAAATTTATTATAACATTTTTTCCTTATTAAATCAATGTCGACGAAATCGACCTATCTGGTACCCAACGGTTAAATTTATCACTATATGCTGTCCATTTAACTAAACTTTTGGTGCCGCGTTTTCTAATAAGTTTTAAATAATGAATAGATCTTGGGAAGTTTTCTGAATTCGTTGTTTATGAACACTGCCAGCTATAGGTTTACCTAATAAATCTTTCAACGAGTATGGAACTGGCATTGTTAAAAATATTTTATCAACAATACTCGAGTTTGGTGTATATTCTTTCTCAAATGTTTTTTCGTCAGAGAAATTCTAACGTTATCATTCTCTTTAAATTTGTGTCGGCAGTACATATTTTCGTTTGCTTATATTGGGCTTTTCATTGCGTTGTTTGGTGACTTTCAGTGGTTCGACGTATTGTGTTATAATATTCATCAACAATGTTCTGTAAATTGTCTATATATATATATATATATATATATATATATATATATATATATATATATATATATATATATATATATATATATATATATATAGTTCTATTTTAGTATTTGACATACAGACGAATTTTCCGTTTGGCGTGCTATTAAATCGATTGATGACAACGCTTTTACATTCAGTTCCAGTGACAGACATACTTTTCAATGTTATTTTGCAGTCAAAACTACTCGAACTCTTTATTTGAAAAAGTCTGCTTCGTGACCAGTCCTGATTTTGTTTGGTTTTCTTTATGCAGTTGTTATTATTTGCTTTAATGCATCAGTTATCGATGTTCATGTCTTATCTGAAACATGTACGCTGAAAGTATATTTGCTAAATACATCCACAACAAAAAAATATATCTCTTTGGAGCGCCGTCAGCGCCAATCTAAATTCACCTAGATTTGACCCATCAACTAAATCTATCGCCCAGATATCATCGACGGTATTTGCGACAACTTTACATCAAGTAAACACTTTTTTAGGTTTGTGTAATTCAGCTGCAAGATTATCATACAATTCACCGCTATCTTATACGATTTTCATCTACCATTTTAAATCTGCTATGAAAATTCTAACTTGTACTAAACCCTGTCTCTCTATTTTCATTAGATGTCCCGTGAAATACCCTTGCAATATCACCTGATCTAAATTAATGGCTTGAATCATATGTTCTTCTTCATAATGTTTTGGTCTAATTCAGCATTAGATATATGGCCATTAGCAATTACTTTTATCTAAAAAATTAAGTTTGTCATATCTTTCTTTTGAGAGAGAGAGAGAGAGAGAGAGAGAGAGAGAGAGAGAGAATAAATGTTACAACGTCAACTTTCAATCGGTAACATTTTGATATGACCGCCTTGATCCCATTATACATCAAACTCGCTTTATGTACTGTTCTAAAACTGCATATTAAAACTGATTACATTACTATTTATTCGAACTATCTGATCCCATCGGCGACACTGGTTCATACTCATCAGCATCGCTGCCTGTGCAGACCCGCTGTGAAATGAGGACAATGGACCACCAAATTCTAATTTTTAAATCACCAAAGACATTCTGTGGCATATTCATAGAGAAACACAGGATTATTTTCAAGATCAAATTGGTAAATAATCTGCGTTAGTTGTAATATATCGTAATGTAACTCCGAAATTGTCAACTTTCCTAACTCCGCTTCCGGGTTAGGCTCACAGTGGCGGCTGCTACTGCTTTTGTTATCACAAAAATTATTGTGAAATAATTAACATCCACTGCCACACCGTTAATGTTACAGTCTATTTTAATTTGTCACATGATCATGCGTTGATGTTAGACTGATTTTAAAGGCAATTCTCAGCCGTATTAGATTGTATTGGATTCAGCCTCATTTCATATTTGTCGTCATTTCTAGTCAAACTGAGAAAAAGAATGCGAAGTCATTTTTTATGGGGTTTTTTTTATTTATGCAGTAGATCTCCCTGTAATACATGGCAAGGTTTTATTTATTTTATTTAAATGTAATGATGGTTATGCCTACCAATTGACTATATTAGCACATAGATCCATCTTTTTATCAGAAACAAGTTTCCAGAGACTGATGGCCAATTGTCAAAAGCATATACAAAGTTCTGAATAAGCGTCCAGAACAACTAGCAGCAGGATTTTTTTCTATCATTGTTTTCATCAGGAAGACCTCGAAGCAATAAGATTTTCGAACCACGAGTGGCTGAGTAACCTAAGGTGTCCGCCTGTACAGATCAGTCACACCTCACCTGTCTTACTGTGAGCCAGTAGCATCCACTGAGTTTGTGAGGTTTCCTGGGTTCTTCCTCCATATATACATTGTGCCGCTATGTAAAGTCCATCATGTGCTGAAAAATTACATTAAACATTGAAGAGTTATTTCCCTGGTCATTACACGAACAAACGCAACACACACACACACACACACACACACACACACACACACACACACACACACACAAACTGTACTTGTACAACTTATCTCATTTTATTTGTTTTAGTTCATTTTTTTAAATCCAGAAGATGACTAGGAAAACTTTACAAATATATTATGTGTCTACCGTTTTAAAATGAAAGATCCTTAAATGCAGCCTGCACGTATTTGAGTATATTTAAACGCAAAATATTTAAGTTAATGGTGAAGTGAAGCGATTGTTTCAAGTATGACAGTTCAAATGGGTTGAATTGAATGAGTCAAGGACATATCAAATCAATTGAATGAAATTACATTGCTGCATATCACAGAGCATGTGAAAGTAGGCACACTTTGTAATATGAGGTCTTTTACTATGGGTATAAGCAGAATTACTTCTGGAGCTCATATTCTATTACGACATCTTGGGGAAACGTTAAGGGTTCAAGTCAGCCATTTAACCGATGATCTAGTGGCCAATGAGATGTAGAAATGCAGATGACACTACAAGAAGGAATGATTAATAGAAAGTCTTTTGCTGTTTCTGTCAGACTGAGAAAGCAGAATTTGCAAGTGACACTTTAAGAAAGAATGATTTTATTGACCGTCTTTTGCCTTTTCTGTCAGGCTGAGACAGCTGTAATTTGCCAGCATTGAAAACTATATTCAGAAGTATGTTGTTCACATGACACAATACGAACATTGTCAACGTTTTCTCTCCTAATGTATTTGATTGACTCTTTTATCGTTGAATGACAAACACCCACCAAATTTATGAGTGCTCAAACTAACTTCAACTGATGTTATTTATCTGGAAACGGCAGAGTGATGTTCTGCACTTGATTAATCCCATCTCTGCTCATGTTCAAACTTCATAAATGGGAGCCACATGGATTAAAAGACCGAAGAGTGCAAATCAGTTTTTTTAAGTTTAATATATTAAATTTTTGCACTTCTTTACACAATGAATAGTGAAATATATATTAAAATTATTCTTTATCAATAAATGACAAATGAAGATTTATCTCACTTATTAACATCTATTCTGAATCTATTCCAAAGCAGACAATATTAACGCGATACAAGGAGCTTAGACTATTTATACAAACTAGAAGAGAATTAGGATACACTAGTATACCAAAAAGAAAACAAATTTATTTTTTAAAAAAACCCGCAGAATATTATTGAAAAGAAAAACTGTTGTTTGGGTTTAACGCCATTTATCAGCACAAGAAGGGATATACATAGTTATCGGTTTAGGCGAGCGCTTTATACAACTCGGCCACTAGGTGCCCCGAAAAGAATTGTAAATAAGTACAGATTGTAAGGAAGTAATAATAAAATTTGTACGAGTTTTTCGTTGGGTTCTGTAAAAGTGTAGATGTGCTTAACAATTACCATAGAACATTACCTACGAGACAATATACGAGAGATCAGTGATATCAATTACATTCCGGATGGAAGAGTTTGCAGGAAATAAGCGGAAGTACGTTGTGGATAGTTAACTGGACTGAATATTTATTTGTGCACATACACCCACCCACTCCCATTACCACACTCGTGAGATATCATCACAGTTTGATTATATAAAGAAATATATATAAAATAAATTTCATATAAACCAGAGTTTTAAAAAATATTGCAAGTGATAGTAATTCATTTGTAAAGGTGTATGAAATATTGGAAAAAAATATACAATAATATTTGGAAAGTACGACATGTTGACATGCTATTATTATCGCTTCAAGCATTAGTTTGGATAAACTTATGAATCAAAGTATCTATGTATAAATAATTTCTATATCGAAATAAAAATCGAGGAAGGGACACAAAATGATACTTAGAAGTCCCTTTAATCTAAAACAGTTGTCATTTGCTATTAGTCGTTTGCACTTTCACTCTTTAAATTCAGAATATTTTTAGACAACCACAGCAGGCAACAAAAACTCGTTTTAGTAACAGAGAAATGGTATCAACAACACTTACTGTTCTTCTATTAAAAAAAAACATAAGGTGGCTAACATACATGGCTTATAATACTGCCCCCACGTCTCAACACCGCCCATTACTTAATAATTATTTCATCCTGTCGACATGCACACAAACTGATATCTCAGCGTAAAGACGATATTCCAGAGTTGTTCTTCATGACTGATTTAAGTACATTACTGACCATTTAATAACCATATTGTGCAAAGTTTCTATGTTGTTTCATATCTTCAGGAAGTACATTATGAAGAATATGGCTGTTGGTCATCTCTGCTCCAACAGTCATATATGACCGGTTTCGTTTCCAGATATAAGTGAAGACAAATTTGGTAATAAGATGCTTTATAAACATGCCTGCAGTGCAAAGCAAATGGCGTGGTTATCAGGATGAGTTCTGTACTTGATCAAGTGGATCAGCCTGAAAAGGTTGAACAGAGATCACTGATACCTGTAATCGGGGATTACTGTGGCATATGAGCTGATGATAGGTCTAGGTCTGTCAGAAGAATTATTTTTATATTGGGGATTAGTATGGCATATGAGCCGATGATAGGTCTCGGTCTGTCAAAGTAATTATTTTTTATATTGTATCTTAGTTTTATTTTTATTTGCATCTTCTGTGTATCATTATACGCATTTTTCTGCAATAGGTCATTGTTGGATGAAAATTCACCAGATAAACTGTCCAGTGAGACCTTAAAAACCGGAGTCAGTTTTTCATTTTTCTCAAAATGTGATTCACTGTGCCACAAATCATTTCCTTATTATCTCCATGTTTTGAAGCTGACATAGTTAGGTATTCCAAACATTTAATTTCTATAGATTTGAATGCACCTAGTCATTGTAGAAGAAAGGAATTAACTCAACACTATTGGAGTTACCAGGCATTGCTTTTGATCAATTTTTCTAATAAACAACAAAAGCTTTATAAGTTTCATGCAAGGTGGTTTAATTGAAGAATTTCACATCCTTATTCAGTTTGTCAATATGTTCAGTACATATATTGTATATTTTCCTAATTTAATGATTTTATATATCTATCGACTCATGAACTGATATTTCAATACATATATTTCATATTATTTACAGAAATGTAAGTTATAATGTCCTATATATAAGAAGTTTGGGTTTTATTTTCTTGTAGGCCTTAAGGTGTATGGAAGTACACCTGCCGAAGTGATATTGCTAGCCATAACAAACATCAAAGATTTCCTTGAGAGTCAGCCGCACCAATTGTTGTGAATCTTTCACAGAAGCAGGTGTATCTGCATCAGCTTCATTGGAGTTTGGTGAGTTATTTGAAATGGATGTCCATTTTTACATGTTTTTAATCTTCCCCTGTTTACTTTGCATTTTGTTATGTTTGCTTTAGATTTGATTTTATGCCGGTTACAATCACCAGCAAAACAAGCCTATCTAATTAGCAACAGCATCAGCAACAATATGTTTTTGCCAGTGTGAAAAAGATGCAAAGGTGACCTTTTTACTGTTCTTAAAATACATTATCCATACATATTGTCTTATCAACAGATGGGATGAATCTGGGTATAAAATTTCACTGTTTAAATTTCCCAAATGGTGTGGTTTAGCTTTCAACGACTGGTCCATGCAGTTTATGTTAGCTGATGAGTCGCCTTCCTTATAGTCTACCTCTGATATCTCTCTTCCAGTGTAGATTTAAACTTCTTTATCAAATCAGTGAGAGAGTTCTGGTCAGTTTACATATGCTGTACATCGTTCTTCTTATTCTATTAAGCACTTAGCATGAACATTTTGCAACTATTTTACAACAGAATTAGCTTGGCTTCTTTTACATCATTTAGTCACTACATTTTGAGATTTCATAAATAGTACTACTTTTACTGTGAGATATCACATATATCACCAGGCACTAACATTACTGGATATAAAAGCTATGGAATGATGATAAGATTGACTTACTTGGAAATTGTAAGTTTAAGTGTGGAAAGTAAAATGAAAGTAGGAAGGTGTCTCATAGCTGTTGCTCTTTGTCATGGCTCTCAATCATTGACAACTGTCATACAACAAAGTAACAATTTATTGTGAATTTTAAACATGTTGAGGTTGCGTCTGACTCAGAATTGCCCAAAGTTTTGAAAGTGAGAAATGTCCCCTAATCTGACTGGCATATCAATTCTTAAGGTCTCAATGAATAGTTTCGTATTTTGTGTAGAAGGTATGCACCTAATTATCATAAGCCTAGCATTTATAAATTCACACAGAAGCTAAACCTGTAATATGGTTTACATTTACCTTGAGTTGAACTTAAAAGTGGGTTGGCTTGTTTGGTGACTGCCTCTCACAGTTAGACTAACGCTGGAGATCAAATGCATAACTTGGACTGAAAATGAACAGCTTACTTGGCTTACGTATTTACGTATGTCTGCTATAGAGGTAAATATCTAAAAATCGAGATGGTTCAGGGGTGATGAAAAGTATACAAATTTATTATAATACTAGTGAACTTTTTTCATGCATAAGGCACATACTGATTCCTTTAATTGCCTTATTGCCTTGTCAAATGAAAATATTCCAAATAGCTCTCTGCGGTCAAAATTGAATGTAAAAAGAGGGGTTTGTATCAGTATTGGTTCAGTATGAAAACCACCAGTTGAATAAGCAATTAACCTGATTGCCGCGATCAAAATCTCACATGCATGGTTTCTACAAACAAAAATCATTAGTTTGTTTTATTTTCATCTTTTTTAAAAATTATTTTCATTTTTCTGCAATAGGTCATTGTCAGATGAAAATTCACGAGATAAACTGTCCAGTGAAACCTGAGAGATTTGATAGAATGGTTACCAAACACAATTATCCTTGAATTAAGAGCTTTGATAATTGTTACCAACACAATCATGCTTGGATTAGGAGCTTTGATTGAATGGTTACCAACACAATTATTTTTGGATTAAGAGTTTTGATAGGATGGTTACCAAACACAACAAAACAAACCACAAGTAATATGCAAACGCTGTATACATGCATTTATCTGTGATCAACCTCATCAAGTACACTTGATATTTAGACATTGCTGCAAAACCACAGAGAATTTAAATACCGTACGTGTATTAAAGCTATAATCTGCTGTTCAGTTTGGCAATCAAGGTGAAATATGACCCGCTTGAATAGTTGGTTCCAACTAAATGAAGTGATATATTAGAATAACGGGGTGAAGAAACGCAACGGAGTGCATTAAAGAACTACCGTGAGTAGACCAGAATGAATGCCATGCATGAATTTCCTAAAGACTAGAAGCCAGGTTAACTCGACAATATGGATATAACTTCCAGCGACTTTGATACCTTTGAAAACGCTCAGGTCTTGAGAAAGGTTCAAGCAATTTAAATTTAAAGTATCTATTAGGGATGGTACTTTAGCTTTTCGTAATGGGTAAGATATGGATTGCACTGACAAAGGTGAGATCAATATATATATATGCAGTTTTTAAGTCTTGCTTCGCATAATGTGTTGGGTAGTGTTCTCTTAACCGTGGCCATAATGTTTGATTTAAGAGGCAAAGATATTTCCTGAGAGTAATGATGAAGCCTTCAAAAGATTAAACACATTCAAACATTGCCAAAGAAATATAAATGAATGACATTTCAGAAACAAAGTTTTCCAAAATGTTTTATAATACATATTATAACCGAACTAGAAAGTAGTATGCAGATGAAAAGGCTATTTGGCCAGGCAACGAAGACGCCCCAGTCCCTAAGCACGTTTTACTCGTGCTGGATCATATACTTAATGTTTCTGAGGAGAGATGATGCACTAAATGTAATGATAACTGAAACTCAGAATGATATGGACACCAGCTGAAATCAGTTGAAACAACCAAGTACATATGATGGAGAACAACCATAAATATAATTATATGCAAGAAGACAAGTAGAGAGGAACTTCGATTAGAACTACGATGTAAGAAGATAATCGAGTTTAGGCCAGTGAACGAAACAATAACAAATCTGTTTAACTGAAATATATGCCTAGGTGTAGGATACTCATGTTTCATGTGAAAAGATTGTGACCATTTTAACTGTTTTAACTGCGTTTTGGTATGTATTTAGTACAGTAGTGTTGGAAATTCTGATTGCTCCGGATGTAGGCTCCACCGCTACCGCCAAGCAGCAATGACTTTGTACATGCGATAAATTAAATAAAAAAAAAAAACATTCTACAGCTTTTAGCTGTTCGATTCAAAATGTTAGTAGCCGCAGCCGCAGCCGCTGCCGCTGCCGCGCTGCTTGTTATAATGGCAGCAGTTGTTTCGTTTTATTATGCACTAATGACATTCGCATTGGCTGAATTAGGCACAACCTTTTTGAACTCGTGGCAATCACAATAACTGTTACTATAGCCACTATGGCCAGCGAACTTTATAAAGGCACACATAATGGAATGTATGTACAATGACAATAATCACAAGTACGCCAATAACTACTATTGTCACTTTCATGTATTCATGATCTTCTCTCTATTAAATTCCTCTTATATTGTATGAACTGTCCTTTGTAACGACTTCTAATTTTTGGGCGTCATAGGAAAGGACGCAATCAGATCTCCACTGTCCTACGTAAAGATCTGACAGCGACCGATACTGTCGGTAGTGTAATAATTCTTTATTTAGGATGTGTTGACAATAATTAGCATATTATACCAAACCATTCTTTTCTTATATGCCATTACAGGGTGTCTCTATATGTATTGATTCTGAATATATAAACGAATCATATAGCAAAGTTATCAACTCGTCAACGTAGTATATGTGCTCAATGCAGGCCTCGATTTAAGCACGAAATCTTCAAAAGAGCACAACCTATTTCAAGAAGTAAACCGTATCGGCCACTGCAACCATAATTAACAATATAAGTGATTGCATGCGTGATGTTGAATATTAGGATAATAACACGTCCTTTTCCTAAATTTTCTCTGTTAAAATTAACAGCTTAATTAGTCTTTTAATATCACTTATTGGAACAGTATATGTAATAAAGGTCAGTTCATTACTATCTCCAAGACAATATGCCACTCCGATTTTTTCATCCTTATCAATCATAGAAGTCATATCATTAGCAGAGGAAAACTAAACTCTTCCATAGTTTTATTTATGACTATACGCAACTTGTACAAAACATTTGTGGCTTACCATAAATCAAGGCGGGCATCTTGACGTTTTGTAACCTATTATCGAGCCATCGCTTGTCTTCCTTATTGGTTCCTTTCTTGAGGTATATCCATTCATGACGTGGAGAGACTTTAAAACAGCTATATATAACATGCAATTGTTTCATCTTAACGCTTGCGTTACTTTGTTTAAATATGGACTACTTTCCTTCATCAAACTGTCTTTTCAGGCTCTCGCTGTTGCAAACATTTCTCTAACAACATCGTCTATGTATTCTCGAATTTCTGATTGTACCATTAGAGAATCAAGCATATTTTGCAAAAATATATCACTGTCAAAATGTATTTGTATCCATCCTTGTAATTGTTAACAATGTCTACCAGTCATTGGTGAATCACGTTATTTGCATGGGCCGGCCCTTCTGTACGCATAGTTTTCTTACTAAACTATGGTATGTATATATATATATATATATATATATATATATATATATATATATATATATATATATATATATATATATATATATATATATATATATATATATATAAAGAATACAAATCATATGGCGAATAACAACCCTCTCAAGCGTACTGGATCCACCAAGGGATCACGTTTGTCAGGGATTAATTAAAATAGATACAATAAACTGACGACGAAAAGTACGAAACTAGTAACTAACTAGCCTAAGCGCTTTCGACTCTTAATGAGTCTTTTTCAAAGGCAAATACAAAACATAGTTACGACAAACAAATAAACACAAAAACGTTGCGTTTGTAAACCTCTACATTTCTATCTTCACATGTGCTAAAACTATAAATACAACCAGCTTGTATAGACTAGTTGCGGAAACTGAAAACGTTGTATAATTCCCTAAAAGTCTACAAGCCAAAGCGACATCTATTTTTACTTTGTGTACATATGTAACGCAGATTATATCCCGGATATTTGGTTCTATACCGGTTATTCTTATAGTAAAAATTGAAGGATAAGAAGATTTAGAAAATGTTAAATTCTACTAGTGCATAGTTTTCATTTTCTAGTCTTCTTGGTTTAGACCGCTTGGTTTCAATGTTCTAAGGCGGCGTATCCAGTATGATTCCTTTTCCTTCCTGGTTTCGGAACTCCAGCTGTGGTTGTTGGCAATAGCGATAAGTATTATATCACTGAAAGTGTGGCCAGGGGAGGAGAAGTGTTCTGCGACCGGGCTTCTGTACAGCTTTTTTGTCATCCAATCATATCTATGAAGGTTTATCCCTGTTTGTTTGTTTGGCCCTTTGGATTGCCTCCGCAATCAGGTCTTTGTCGTAGCCTCGGTAAATTAAATGTTTAGCCAGCTCTTCAGACCTTTCTAGGAATCTTTCATCGTCGGAGCAAATTCTGCAAACAAACAAACCGTGATGACCTACTCAGATATGGACAGAAAGAAAAGGTTGATAGGATACCATTTATTCTGACCTATCACCCAGACAATCCCAAAGTAGGTAAAATCATCGCAAACCACTGGCCAACCGTGCAATCGTCAGACATACTAAACCTAATACTTCCGAACAAACCTGTAGTAGCTTACCGGAGACCAAAAAACCTAAAGGACATCATAGTCAGGGCCAAGCTAACAACAATCGCTAGTCAAAAGCAACCTAGTCAATCTGGACCCTGTGGCGATAAAAGATGCAAAACCTGTCAACATATGATAGAGACCAAGACATTCACTAGCACAGTGACTAAAGAAAAACTAAACATACATGGTCCAAACAAAACGTGCAAAACAGAGAATGTGATTTATCTCATCACATGTAAGATCTGTGGCCTTCAGTACGTGGGAGAAACTGAAAAGCTACACATAAGGATAAACCTTCATAGATCTGATTGGATGACAAAAAAGCTGTACAGAAGCCCGGTCGCAGAACACTTCTCCTCCCCTGGCCACACTTTCAGTGATATAATACTTATCGCTATTGCCAACAACCACAGCTGGAGTTCCGAAACCAGGAAGGAAAAGGAATCATACTGGATACGCCGCCTTAGAACATTGAAACCAAGCGGTCTAAACCAAGAAGACTAGAAAATGAAAATATGCACTAGTAGAATTTAACATTTTCTAAATCTTCTTATCCTTCAATTTTTACTATAAGAACAACCGGTATAGAACCAAATATCCGGGATATAATCTGCGTTACATATGTACACAAAGTAAAAAAAGATGTCGCTTTGGCTTGTAGACTTTTAGGGAATTATACAACGTTTTCAGTTTCCGCAACTAGTCTATACAAGCTGGTTGTATTTATAGTTTTAGCACATGTGAAGATAGAAATGTAGAGGTTTACAAACACAACGTTTTTGTGTTTATTTGTTTGTCGTAACTATGTTTTGTATTTGCCTTTGAAAAAGACTCATTAAGAGTCGAAAGCGCTTAGGCTAGTTAGTTACTAGTTTCGTACTGTTCGTCGTCAGTTTATTGTATATATATATATATATATATATATATATATATATATATATATATATATATATATATATATATATATATTGTTTTGCAATAACTCTAATAGTTGTGTTATAACAATGGACATGTCTTATCGTGCTTTATATTCCATAAAAGCGGTTGGCAAGGAGCTTTTCTTGGGTCTTATTTGTATGTCACTGATGTTGACGTGTTAGCGATACATTTAAAGCAAAGCTTGTATGTACGTGGGATAATTACTGACGCCAGTGAGCATATACTGAGTTAATATTCAACTGATGAGTTTATTAATTCTGATGAATCTCGACGATTACTAAAAAGTAAGAATATTTGTAAAGTAATAAATCATATTTGTCTCTACAAATTACGAATTCAATATTATTTCATCATTCTTCATACTGTTACTTTCTTGGAACAGTCAATATTAATCAAAGTATTATTTAAACACATATTAAAATCATGTAAAACCATGCACACTTTGCAAGCATATGCTGTATTCTGGGCTGCAGTGTCTGTGTGTGTGTGTGTGTCTGTGTGTGTGTGAGAGAGAGAGAGAGAGAGAGAGAGAGAGAGAGAGAGAGAGAGAGAGAGAGAGAGAGAGAGAGAGAGAGAGAGAGAGAGAGGGATTCGGATTGTAACGTAGCTTTAACAACTTTTCGGTCATATTTCTTCGGTGTCTGCGGTGTGGCAGTTTAAAGTGATGACTTGCACTAGTACATCATACCGCAGTCATGAAGAATGGTGTTCCACCCATCATATTATCCTGACACCAGGCTGATCAGTCGTAATACTAACCTCTTATAGACTTTGAAAAAAATACACTTGTTGAAAGACCAAAGAATCGGAGAAAGTAGCAGAAAGAGGACATTTAACATAAGTTTTTTCTAAATGTGACAAAGACGTATGCTCAACTGAAAGAACGTTTGAATGTGTATGCTTTTTACATTGTGTACATTGCTCACATGCTG
>JAEAOA010002351.1:452500-497500 GCA_016746295.1 Potamilus streckersoni | reverse complement strand
CAAACATCACTAAGATCTACAAATTTCACACTTGTATCGTTTATCTTGTTTCACTTGTTTATGATCCCTCATTAAACCTTTTGTAGGTCTAATATTAATACTTCACGCCATGCAATACAAAAAAACTCGAAATGCAAACTGCAAAAAATTACTCTTATGTCAAATTACTCAACACACACAACTAACAATACTAAACCTAAGACTAAACAGTACTATATCTAACAATACCAAACAATATCCATACATTATCTGTGACAACATCAGAGGGTCAACTATACGAAAATAAACCATAGTGTAATCAAGTTTCGTGAATGTTCTGCATTATGTTATTTGTTATTTGTTATTGGCTATTAGACCGAATAAAGAAATAAATTGTAATAAATTTGGAGTGCGCGCGTTTGCTCATAACTCTCAGATTCAAGGATTTCCGAGATTTTTGAGATTACTTGTCTGATTATGGTAAGTCAGTGCTGGGAACATAGTTCTCAGACCGAAATGATTAGCCAATTACTAGGAGGAAGCGTCACGAAGTGAAGTGTTAGTGAGTTTCCATGATGCCATTGTTTGTGGTTGTTGAATTCAGGTTAGAGCCGCATGAGAGTCCCCGTCACTCAGTAGTCCATATTAAAATCTTGTTATGTAAATCGATTTTGTGACTCCATGTGCAGTATTTATGATTGGAGATTGATAGATTATACAATGGAAAAAAAAAGAAATATGAAAAAGGAATGTTCCGTTGTCGGCGCCATTTATTCTTGCTACGGTGGTACATATTGCATGGAATTACAGGCAAAACATGTCGTATAATAATGATTTGAAGATGAAGAATTATTTTTATAAGTTACTACTTCTACTACTACTACTTTGCTACTACTACTACTTCTTCTACTGCTGCTGCTGCAACAACTACTACTACTGCTACTACTATTCTTACTACTTCTACTACTATTATTTTACTCGCTTTGTCCATAGTTAAGTTTCAAATATGTCAAATTTGTTGTACTTCTGTTCTATGGATTAGAGACTATTTTAAAGATCAGGGTTTGAAATAAATTTAAATTGTTGTATTACAAATTCATTTGAAATAAATTAATTAGAATCTTGGTACTGAACTTTTATACAGTATAAAAGAAAGTAGGATTTTTCGTCCTTTTTCTTCCTAAATGTAGTAAAAATTATCTCGCCCGAAGGTATTAATATATAGTGCCCATTTTATTAAAAATGTCATGCACACGTTTTCAAGTTTATAAAAGGAAACAGACCTTTGGTCACTTGCACTAATGTTATACAGTATAGATCAAAGATTCACACCCTACTACACCCGGCAAAACATGTCTAGGCAGTGGACCTTATTCGAGAGGTTATTCGAAGTTGGCATAAAAGTACAACTAATAGCATTTGGGAGTCCGCTAAATTTTGTTACAGTTTGTGAACCACTTGTATATACATCATTTTTTACCCTATATAACTGTAGTTATTTCCACTATACCGACTTTATTCTGTCATTACATAAATTAAATATTTTCTACTTTCTTATTTCCACAATACAGTAAAACGATTTCTTTTTTTAAACCGTGATTTTCCTATTATAATAAATATACAGCTAACATTATACAAACATATGAATGTACACGTTTTCTTGTGGCAGAATGACGTCAACAATACCCACGCCATGGATGACGTCACGTAGAAGCAGGATAGTAACCAATACAGTTAGTGAAACATTTCTTCATCTAATAGAAACAAATATATTTAGTCATGAAATCAAAATCGATGAGATTCCGATGGCTGTCGAGTTTTAAAAAAATGGGTAGTAAATAACCTGTGCTGTGTTGTAATGAAGAAGAACAGCAAAATACAGCGATGCGAAGATTTGGAAAGTGATGATGGGGTAAGTATGAAAACATATATGGTCGTGTTTGCTCACGCGGAGAGAGAGAGAGAGAGAGAGAGAGAGAGAGAGAGAGAGAGAGAGAGAGAGAGAGAGAGAGAGAGAGAGAGAGGAGAGGAGAGAGAGAGAGAGAGAGAGAGAGAGAGAGAGAGAGAACTGCCAAATTAACACATAATGAAGATTTTTTAACAGACGTCTGTTTTAAAACATTTAATCGCTTCTATAGTATGAGCGTAAAGTAAAGATTCGCATTATCATCTTTGACATAAATCTGCACAAACTGCATATATATATATATATATATATATATATATATATATATATATATATATATATATATATATATATATATATATATATATATATATATATATGGGGTGTGTGTGTGTGTGTGTGTGTGTGTGTGTGTGTGTGATACGCGGTTATATATCTGTATTGATTGATTGATTGACACAGGGAAATCGGCCCTCTCATAGGCAGTATATTTGAATTATCGTAATGATTCAATGGATCGTAGTCATATTTTACTGAGTTAAACACTTTCTAACTAAAATGATTTTGTAAGATCTCATTTGGAAAATATAAATATTTCATGAAAAACATTAATACAAATAGATACACATATACAAAACTTGTATTTGGGTCCCAATTTGTGCAAGGAAATGATAAAAAATATTTTATGGGGAGTAATTTAAAGTTGCATTATGTAAAATACATCCAGAACAGTCACTATGCGACATGTGTCCAATACCGTTATTATTCACAGTCTTTAGCAAAGTGATATATAATGATATCGTCTTTTTTAATGTGGTTGCAATTCATCAAACCTAGTACTTAATTTGTCTATATAATTACCATTCATATTTTACCACACTCCTTTGGTCTTGGAAATCGTGAAAGATGAAATATTTAAAAACATTTAAAAGTGAAATGTTTGAATGTATATTGACCAATCTTTAGACTTACGTGCAGGCAATAAAAACTTTCAGTTTATGTGATAGTAAGCGAAATACGACCTCTGGGTGATGGTTTTAGAGTTGAAAGGGTCGTCTTACCGGAGGTGTTGGGCGAATTTGTCATAAATGGCAAAAGATTACTTAGGGAACTATGCATTTATTAACTGGTGCTAAACACCACATCAGGATATAACTGATTCCCAGAGTCAAGTATTTTGTGTCAGATATTCTAAGGCATCATATCTTTGCTTTTTCCAGGCAGGCATCAAACCTTAACCCACTGTGAATATATTTTTCTACTGAATATATCAACTAGACAATTTTTATTTATAGACGAAACGTCATGAAATTTATAAGATGTTTTGACCAAAATGAGTGTTACCTGCTTTTTTTAAAGTTGAAAATTAGAAAATAGAAATGAAATTTGTCACTGTATATATCCGACAATAAGCAGTAGACAAATTATGAAATAAACTTAAAGTTTCAACAATAAAATACGTTTTTGTTATTTCAGGATAAATATGGTGATGGGACCACCTTTTCGGAGATAGATCTAAGTATAATCACCTCGGCAGACCCACCTTCTCCTAGTCATGCTGAGTAAGTCAGGAATGGCCCATTTCTGGAGCAATATTTATAACTGCAGAATCTATCTGTCATCCTCCGTCAATCAGTCATGTTTTACATGTTGGGAATTCCTCTGCATCCTGTTAAATAATACATCACTTCCCCTGCCTGCCTAGGATTGCCTCCCCATGTTAGCTATTTCACAAAACCTAAATTGCAGTATCAGGACTTATGAATTAGAACTGATTGTAAAGAAAGAGTTGCCGCTATAATTATGGATTTCTATAAAACAAAAGCATGCAACATTGTTCAATTTATTATTTTTATTATCAACTCAAAAAGATAAAGAGTTGATATATTTTTTGCAATGCACTGATCTACAAATACCTAGTGTAGGAAAGTAGTTCCTTATTATGAACGGAAACAACCTTCATGGTTCACAGTTTTCTCCAGAGACACATATGGATGGTTACATCATTGTGTCTATCGGATTTCGCTTGTGTAATTGAAAGATAATGCTTTAACACCTAAACAGTTTCCACTGTATCGTATAGTAGGTATAAATTCAATAAGTGATATCTTTATCACTTTTCATTCCAGTAGAATAAAATTATAAATAAACAAACAAAAAAAGAAAAGAAAATGAATCTGTAATATAGTGCTAAAATTTTTCAGAAAATCCCATTATTCAAAGACTGTTATGCCATTCTGTCGACGTAGTTGTGTCTATGTTGGCAATTCGTCAGTTTCAGAACCCCACTGCGGCATTTAATATCCTCTTAACAATGATATGTTATTTTCTAAAAGAAATCAACATTTTAAACTGCCATTTCTTTGCTATAATTCCTATTCACTGAACATTTATTTTTATTTGATAATATCGCACTCAATAATGTAACCAATGTGATGCAAACGTTGTATCACGAATGTAAGTCGAGGACGGACAATCACACTTTTCAAAATATAGTATTTTGCATCGGGTAATGAAAAACTGATAGCAAAGGTGCAATTTGCATGTTAATGAGTATCATTCTCTTTAATTGTTGACCTTTTTAAAACCTTATTTTACTGTAAAGTTAGTCTGAGTAGTTAGAGCGTCCGCCTTGTATGCAGGGAGTCGCGAGATGGATCACCAACCGAGGCATACCTAAGACTTATAAATATGTTACTAATAGCTGCCTCGCGAGGCGCTCAGCATTAAGAGTTAATGTGACTGTGTGGGACGTAATACTTCATGTCTGCGTCATAACACCCCAGTGCTAGACATCCCTATAAATGTCCACACTGCGGGCATCGTAGCGATATGTCTAGAAATGTAATAAACCTACGTTAAAATCCAAAACACACACAAACACACACACGAGCTTAGTTTA
This sequence comes from Potamilus streckersoni, assembly GCA_016746295.1. NCBI lineage: Eukaryota > Metazoa > Mollusca > Bivalvia > Unionida > Unionidae > Potamilus > Potamilus streckersoni. Next base: position 492,713 of record JAEAOA010002351.1, on the reverse strand, counting down.
CTACAGCTAATTATCTAATAAAATTTATTTATAATGTGTACATTTTTATAGTGGAAATATAATACTCGTTTACATGATTTTCATTTGCTGTATGTTAAATCATACAGCTGAAAACGGAAAAGGATTTAAAATTAAAATGTCTTTAAACTATTCTTAAATTCATTTGCCATTGATTTAGAATTTATTCAATATGTGCTCAATTTATATTATAAAAGAAATATGAAAAGACAAATGTTAGCTTTATACGTTGGTTTTAAACATTAATTAAGTGACTTTATATCATAATGAAATAACCCCAACTCCAAGACCGAATCACGGTTTATCAGAACATATATTATTATACAACGATACATATTTAGGTTTGCCGGTGATTAGATTTCAGCATGATACATATTTTTATTATCAATAATACTCTTTCCTCATTTCAATATATCGCTTGCGGCATTTTCCACATATTCAGCATGTTATACATCCACGGAGTCACTGACACCCAGGCTTAGCTTGTAAATTTGATAAAACAAATTGTTTTTAGAAAGTCATGTTTCTCCTATAACACGTAACTGATCACACAACATTTTGAATTACTATTTGGTACCTCTGAATCGAGCCATCTCGTAAACACTAACAAAAGCATCTTTATTTCAATGGTGGTGGTCTTCAGTTTCGTATTTTTCATAGTGTTGAAATGTAAATGGAAACAAATTCCCAGATTTTCCTCACCGGTTATACTGGTTACCTAAAAATGACATTTGGATGGAAAACTCTCTGATGCCAACTGCATTTAAATCTATCATTGTGTTCTTAATGATCATGGGAGATAGGGTGAAAGGTTATATTGGCTTTTACATGGAACTTGAGAGAGATTTTGATGTTGGACGTACCCTCAGCACAGACATTATTTATTATACTGTGATTTTATATCTTAAAGAATGGTGTGAAGCTTCAATAAGTTTGTACAAACTTCGTACCGAATTTGTTGACTTCTGATCCAAAAATAGATGCATTTTAAACTCCTTAAGTAGCAATTGTCCGAATATTAAGGCTTGAGTGAGATTAACACAACTAAGTAAGCACATATTTTCATTGTTCTTAACGCGACGCAAGAAAAGAAAGCTTCGACAGGAGAAAGGGAAAAGACTCGACAGGAGAAAGGGAAAAGAGATCGCTCTACATGTCTAAATGTGAAAAGAAGTTTATTTTTCCAAGCAAAGTGCATCTTGGAATCTGTCCCAGCTATGCTGCTGTCAGTGGACATTATTAGGCATCGAAATGGTCGCCAATTGTTGTTGAATCACTGCAAATGTGAGTCAAATACTTCAAGTTATAAATTCTATCAATATTAACTAGATTGTTCAAAGGAAATCTTAGCTTAAAGTAAAGATATAGAAACTGGTTTAAACGGATGAAGTTGGGAGTTAACCTGTCAGCGGTGCTTCCAGTTGTCTATATATCCCATAAACAGAAAGATATTTTCCGTCTTTCCGGGAGGAGTGATTTCGAATTGGGAAAAAGCTAATCCTAATGTAATGTGATCAGGTAATATATTAGAAGGAGAAATGAACACTTCTCATGTTTTTATTCGCTCCGTTAATGATGTTTTGCTATTTCTTCCTTCTAGTTTGGAAAGAGAAATTGACAAGTTGAAGTTAGAAGACATGCATAGTAACACCGCTGGGTGTTGGAGGTTTTGGAAGGGTGATATTGGTAAGTAATTTATTCTCCAATTTGTGCTTCTCGTCTTTGTGTCCCATGTACACTCCTGCATGCCTTAGTAAACAAATAACGAAGGTAGAAGCCTTGGTAGGTCATTCATTGAAATGACAGTCTGGAGACCGCAAAATTGCTGTTCAAATCCTACCATGGGATGAGTCAGGTCGGGTACATTGGATTGTCATTGAGCAATGTCTACCCGAACGGCATCGTCACTAAATAAACTACTTGTGTTGCTGCAACGTAAAATATCTCATCCAACTAAACCCTCGTCTCTTTGAAGAAAAGCGGGTAATATAAAGTTTGTTAATCTGTCGATTATTCACATTTTTTTCTGGCCTGTTACTTTTAATCCGTATACACTAACATAATTTAGTAGATTCCCATGTCATAAAAACTAATTCTGGGACATACATTCTGTTCCCAATCGGTTTCCGGTGCTTTCCGATCGAGCTTTCTCTGTACAACTGCTTTTTAAAGGCTCCGTATCAAATTTGGCAATGGCAAAATAAAACCTGCAGTTAGTGGTTTAAACGTTTGCAATCACTCGTCCTTCCTACATCGAAAGCTAACTCTGTTTGCCAAACAACGTACATGTCAGGTTTTTTGGCCTACTTTCATACATTACTCCATTTTTTAGACATGTTTTCAATGTAGCTGTTATTAGTATAATGGTTGCATGAAGTTAGAACGGGGATCTCACTGAAAATGGATGAGACTTTTGTTTAAATATCCGAACTGTGTATAAAGCAATAAGAATGAAAGGTCATACGTAAAGCATATTTACGTAATAAAATATGATGGTGACTATGAGCGACGCATGTGTATGTTTCTGGAAGGTCAAGGTGGTCATCTTTGTTTGCCTAAGCAAATGTTACACTTAGCGTCATATCGATGATAAAATGATGTGTATGGAAGACCCGCGGATAGCAAAGAAAATATGTGCTGTTGACGACAAAATTGTGAAACTTAGAATTATAAGGATTAAATGATTTTGGTTGATCAAGGTGTACATTTTACCTAATCACCCACATAGCTGACATAAAATCACTCAGACTTGATTTATTTTGCGACTGATTCGGTAAAAGCTACAATGAGTAAATACTCATCGATTATCATTTGATTCAAGAGAAAATCTTGAAAGTCAACGGCGAGAATCGGCTGGTGGATAATGTACCTTGGTTGTAAGCATCATCGTTTGTAGTAAATTTCATCGTATACAGTAGTGAAGGCATAACACAATAATGTGAAAATGTACAACACAAATACAAGTCTCCGGTAACAAACAATGCCTTAAATTGAACAGCACAAATACAAGTCTTGAGAAAAGACAATACCATGAGAATGTACATATTTACGTATGTGAATAATTTTCAGGTGCAGGAAAACAATGACATCAGTGCATCGTATGCTCTAAAGATGCTCAACAAGCAGCACATCGTTGCAATTGGCCAACAAACACGGGTCTTGAACGAAAAGAACATTATGGCGGATTTAAGATCAGATTTTATTGTCAGGTAAGATGATGATTTTAATTTCTCATGCTCCAACTGACTGTAGCTATCGTTAGAAGGAGATGTTGATGTCGTTTCGTTTGCTCGCTGGTCCCTTTTGATTATACTCGTTTTAGCACGATTGCAAAAATAAGAACGAAATAAAAATAATTGCGGGAGAAAGCTTTAAACATTTAAATAGATGTGGACATGATATGATAACAGTAATAACAATTTTTCAATCCCTATCCATCATTTTGAACTTTCTTTTGGACAAAATCCTTGTTAGTACGAAGCAAAATCCGTTTCAAGGAGATAAATAAAATATGTTACCTATGTTATCTTGTTAGCACATTTAATACAGTGACTACCTGAGGCAGACAAATGAAGTTTGGTAGACATGTTGGTATGCATAATAAATGATCGGTTTAGAAATTTGGTGGACATGTTGTTATGCATAATGAGTGAATGGCTTACAGTGTCTTGTCACTAAATCATTATCAAATTTGGAATGGGTTTTTAATTGATTGGAGTCTATACTTTCATTGGTTCGAATTGGTTGGGTCTATACTTGTATTGGTGTAAACTGTTTGAGTTTATACTTTATCTGAAACAACAGATATGGAACTATTTTTCTTTGACGATTTTGTTTTTATTTTCCAGGCTGTATAAAACTTTTAAGGATGAAGAATATTTATATCTGCTAATGGAGCCTTGTCTTGAAGGCGAGCTGTTCACGTTGTTATATGAAGAGTAAGTTAAAAATTATACACTGATTCCTTTGTTTGTTTCTGCATTTGTTTTGCAACAAAGTCAGCACTTAAAGCAAATGAAGAAATATATTGCAGTAGGGTGTTGAAAATCTAACTTGAAATAAAGAAGAAAATCAACTAATACTTTCGTAAGTGACATTGTAGAGGGTATTTTGCTCTTATATGTACACAATAATCTGATGATACAAATGTAATATTTATGTCAACAAAAAATGATCTGAAAAAAGGAGATCAAGTTTCCTGCATTTACTCCACTTGTGCATATATACTTGAAATAGATGGCGGCGCAAATTTTGCAAATCGCGTGATGTTACAGCCGTGAATTCTTTCTTATATACTGTTTTTTGCCAAAATTCATGTTGATAAAAAAAATATTGGCTACGTTTTACATTATGGTACTTTTCAAGTGGTCCGTTATTCAAATGAGATACAAAATGGTCTTTATCCCTCAAGTTTAGAACATAGTTTGCAGTACTGGCCGTGTTTGTATTACACATTGTATTATTTTACAAATTCGTTATTTATGATTTTTCTTCAAACTCTATAGCACGATTAAGGGGAGTAGTTAAGAATAGGAATTAAATTTTCATTCAAATCTAATTTTGATCTGGTTGTCTTATTGATCTCCACGCATTAGTCACATTAGTAATAACAAATACTTTGTCCAAACTTGAAAGTAATCCTTACTAATAAATTTAATTAATTTACTGAATAAATGTTACATTATTATTTACTTTTATTTCTCTTATTTTGTCACTCGTACAATTTGTTACTAATATTGAACCGACCACGTCACTTCCTTAATTAACACATCAATATTAATTTTAATTATTTTAAACTAATTGCAGGTGACTCTATATGTTCTTGATTTAATACAGACAATACGCAAAGTTATAACTGTTAAATTACGTTTATAAGAGTTGCTGATGTAGAACGATTCTGGTTTTATATTTATTTAGATTTTCATTTAAAAACGTTTTTAAACCCTGTGACAAGTGAAACAGACTAGAAAGTAATGGCATTTGATAAATTCAGTGTTTGTTGGATGTGCTATACTATACTCCAGAAACTTAAAGATTTTTAATGGAAAAGAAACATATTGAGGAGATAATTAAAAAAGATGGGGCTTTTCCACCGAGGTAAGAAAATCATAAGACTCGAATAGATGAATTACAAACACTGCTATGAATGTTGTGAAAAAATTAACGTTTCCTTTTTTTCTGAATGAAAACACACATATATATTTTAGATGTGAGTTGTTGATATTCTACGGAAATAAACCAACGTCCGAGAAAGGTCTGATAGCTTCGATGTATATTTTTAAACAACTCAATGTATGTCGATTTTGAGCAAAGTGTAATGCTATGTTCGTTTACGCTTCCAATTTTTTATTTTTGTTATAGAAAGAACCTAAGTCAAACATCAGCAAAATTCTACACCACCTGTATAGTAGAGGCATTCAGGTTCATGCACCCAAAAGGAATCATGCACAGAGATTTAAAGCCCGAAAATGTCCTTCTGGACTCCAAAGGATATGCAAAACTGGCATGTATATCTATATATTTATATTCTTATAAACGTATTCCTGCACACCAAATGATACGGAAACCTTGATATATATATATATATATATATATATATATATATATATATATATATATATATATATATATATATATATATATATATATATATACTCACACACTTTTTGACTCTCAATTACATCTTTTTGGTCTACAGTGGAAGTGTAAAACTAGTATGTATATCTCTAGATTTTTACTCGAAAATACATTATGACTTTTTCTGTCCTGAATTTAAATTTGACAGTCCGTCTTAGAATGGTATATGATGATTAGCTAATTTGTACAATCAGCGGTTATTGTACCCATTGTAGTCGATAAGAAATCATGAATTAATTCTCTATGATTTATCTTGGGAATTTGCTCACCAGTGAAGAAGGTTGCTTACATTAAGACACAAAAGCATTAATATCTACACAGAAATAAAATGTTCATTAAGTTTAGTCTCAAGTATTTTGCGTAGGGTGACAAAGCAAACTTTTGTTATTTGCCAGATTGCGAAAAGGTCCTTTAAACTAACACTTCCAGTATTTCATTCACTGGAATTAGATTATAAAATGCCGCATAATCTCAAATAAATTTTGTACTTGATGCGACCATGTTAGTTCTTAAAGGAAATATGAAAGTCTTAGTTCATCTGGTCTTATAACTAGTACACAACTTTGCAACAAATATGTAGAAATGTGAATGAAACATACAGTAGTATGATGAAAGGTATTTTTCTCAATATTCATAAATGATTTCATGCTAATATTGATGTAAATAATTGCTTTCCACTCTCCATCCATAAAATATTATGAAAGGTTTGTTTTGTATTTTAAATATGTTAGGTGAAGGCATGTTCTAACCTTGATAACACGTGGTCTTGCTTTTTTTAGCCTTTCGTGTCAATATGATACTTTAAAACTGAATATTATACATCGCGTATTTTATTATTGATTTTTAATTTTTTCATTTCGCCAATAAATATTGGTGAGAAAACATTATCTGATATTGTTTCTCCGTTTTCCCATAGATTTTCAACCTTTTGTTCCATAGTCCTAATTTTACTGCGCGGTGTCATACACAAATTAACACATTTTGTAAAATGTTTAGAGAAATAATTTGCAACAAATTTCGGATTGATATAAATCGCATTCGATGAGTCAATAATAGTTCATCCCCATCGTCAGTCATGGGTAAACATTACACAATATCATATCTTTTGGTGGGTAATTGTTAAGTTAAAGTTACTAACTACTTTCCGAATACACTGCCTTTCAGATTCATGTAACATTATATCATTTAATGCGTTTCTTTTTTGCACTAGATTTACTTTAGGTTGGCGAAGAAAGTGAAACAAGGAAAAATGTCCCGGACGCTGTGTGGAACGCCAGAATATATGGCCCCTGAGATCATTTTAAGAAAAGGGCACAACACAGAGGCAGATATTTGGTCTTTGGGAGTTCTTGTTTTTGAAATGCTTTCTGGCCGGTAAGAATGACAGATGACTGACACTCTGTATTTGAGTTGTAAACCAACCTCACCGTGTGTGTGTATGTGTGTGTTTGTGTGCGTGCGTGTGTGTAATGTAAGTACTTAAACAGTACGTGAATATATGTTTGTGTGTATCTGAAGTTATAATAACTAACATGTCAAAAGAGAACTGCCTCGATTATTTGCAAGGATGATTAATAGCGTATCATTATATAGTTGATACGTTATGTTTAACATGTAACAGGGAATATAATCATCTATAGACGTCTTTTATAAAAAAATATATGACACATTTTAAATCTGAACAGCAAATAAACCACATAAATTTAAAGAATAAACTATCATACACATACTCTTTATTAACCTTGAGAAAAACTTGAACTATAATTTATACATTATATAAACATTTTAGAGAAAGAATACCAACATTTAATATTAAATATTTCCCCTTTCACCCGTGAATGATAAGCAATACATATGATACGTAATACAGTCATGCAATATTATAAATTAATATGTAATGTGAGAATGTGTCTGTGTCTTTATCTAATGCATTGTTGGTACTTTCAACCGAGACCGATACAGCGTAATTGCTTCGGACAAAGTATAGTACTTGAGATATTGTTACTGATGATCGAATACACTACTTTATATTCTTCCGAGATATATGACAGATGCATCTATCAGTTGCCTTTTCAGTTACCGTCATCAGAGGCAACCAATGATAAATGCATATTTAACCTGTAACATCATACGCAATCATTTGAGCCTCCACAAATATAATTGTGAAAATTTTACAATCTCTATTAGTAGTATGTTATGTGTTAATTTATTTCCATTACGTGGGATAACTCAGCGAATAAGAAAGCACATGATGGAGACGTGACATGTTGGATCAAACATATAAATTGATATAATTTGTCTTTTATATCAAGTCAACGTTGAAAATTATCTGTAGAGTCGGTCTGTTTGGGTTATTTGTACCTATATATAAGTATATAGTCTACACATAAAGTTGTTATCTTTCAACAATTGCGTTTCATCTTCCAGTTCCCTATTTGCAGACAAAGATGATAATGGCATGCAGATATGTAATAATATCCTGAAGGGGATCAATGATGTTGTCTTCCCAAACCAAATTATGATGATCGTTGAAGATTTTATACGGGAATTATGCAGGTATGAACAGGATTATTGCTGCTGTCTTCCCAAATAATATAAAAAACATTTCTGAAGGTCTCTTACGGAAGCTGTATAGTTAAGAAAGGGATCAATGCTTTTAACCTCCGAAGTGACACAGGAACACTGAAGATTTTATATATAAACTATGAATAGGAACTCTGAAGATTTTACATATAATCTATGCAGGAAAGGTCTATTCGTCTTAGAGTTCAGAGTACTAGTTTAAAACTGCGGTTTTAAAGGAGTTGAACGATGACAGTACTCTGATTAATACGGCATTGAGAAAATAATGAAGACAACATACGGGTAACCTCAAAGCACATAAAAGTAAAATCTACTGGATTTTAAATTAACACATTTTAAAAGAACATATTTAGATCTTATCGCTGGATTGTGCTTAAACATAATCTGTAATAAAAAGAAAATTAATTTATAACTAGATTAAGTCCAAGTAAACGAGAGCTCTGTTCCAATTAGGGATACTCTTATCTCATGTCAGTAGCTATATAACTTTGCCGCAGGGATTTCAGATCTTGCATAAGTAAAACTATTTCTCTGCTTTTCCTTTGATTTGGAGAAAATTTAAAATGGCACAACACGGTTAACCATAGCAAATCTATCATCTGTTATAAACGGCACCCATCACCTTACCTGTACGCAGCGATCTATATACCATCCCGACTAAGCACACGTACCTAAAGAGATTCTACAACGTCGGAGGTTTATACACTCGTGCTAATGTAGCCAAATTAATTATGCCTAGTATTATCAAGCATCCTCTTGTAGAATCTAGGGAAAGCACCTTTCATTCAGTTTGATGTTTATTTGTAGCTTTCTGTAATTACTTAAATACATCTTTATTTATGTCGAAGTAATCCGGAATGACTGTGTAGTGAAATGAGAATTAATTACTGTGTCGACATGCGGGTGTGTCTGCTGTACACCAGTTCATAAACCACCTACTTTAATGTACCATTTTGTGAGATGTATTCGCTTAGCCGTAATGGTATATGGGTTGGTGCTTCCAGGCAAGGTCATGGGATTTGTATATCAGCAGATATGGATTCGAATCTCCGTTAACAACGAATTAACAATTATCTAACCTGTATGATAGTATTATTTGTATTATATATTACCTCTGCCCAATATTTATTGGTTACAGCATTTATATGGGGAAAATATGAACGAGTTTTTTTTTCGATGGAAATACTGCACGACCTTGGGAGTGAAGTATATCCAGCCGATAAAACGAGTTCATATTTTCCCATACAAATGCTGTAAACATTTTATTATATACTAATTTCTTATACTACCTAAGGCTTAATTATATAAACAAACATATATCATACAAAATAAAGTAACTGAATATATGTCGTATTCCAAACTAAATACACAAGAATAGATTCATCATGATACAACAACATTATTAATGCGCACGTAACACCGCCCATATAAATCTGAACTTGGTCGCGCTCTAGGCATACGTTTCTAAAAAAATGGCATTTTAGTCTACTTAAATTTGAAATTTGGAATCATATTGTGAATGAATGCGCACTGAAACAACTGTTCCATTCGATCTGGAATGAATAGATTTTGGTGTTAATGTCGATTTAAGAACTTTCGTGATTATGGACTGGATTTATATGTGACAATTCTACGTGAAGTACATCTGGCATCTATAGCTAGTCTAAATCCGAAACAATGCATCAAAATATTTGACGCGGAATATGGCACAGTAGCTGGTATATGGCAGTCCAAGAAACATCTTCAGTTCATTCAGAAACATATTTAATTAACCAAAACGTAAAGCTTCTACTACGAGACCGTATATGATTTGTTTACAAAATAGTTCCTAATACACTGTTGGGCAAACGTTATTTCAAGTACAATATCGTAAAATATTGCACGATTCTGACAGTGTTAAGTTAACGGAGGAAACAATGAGCATATAATAATATCAACCATTCTTCTATAGAATCCATGGATAACACTTTTCGTTTTGTGTAGTGTATATTTGTAATTCACTCTCTCCTAACTTGCCAAACCGATGCCAAAAGTTGACTTTTAAACCCAATTTTATGCCTGGAACATTATTTCCACAAACAAAAACAAACAAATATCAATATTTACAATTTTACACATTTTTCTCATCTAAGATAAGTAGAGAATGCAATATTCCTTAAGTCTTACGGGGACATGCGCCATTTGTTTATAGGCAATATGCTAAGAATGGAACGAATGTAATGCATGTATCTGTTGCATGACGTTCAAGTGTATAACATAATTATGAATGAGTCTATATATGACAATACTCTCCTTATGATCAAAACTCCATAAATGTAAAGCCAAAAGAGAAATGCGTATAATATCAAAGCACCCTCTCCATATTTGATGTACTGATGAATTATTCCCTTATCTTTCTTTACAAGGAAAAATCCTGCCAAACGCCTCACCGCACAGGAAATACCAAAACTTGGATGGTTTAACGAATTCCACTGGGAGGACTTACGAAGCAGAACAATGGAACCATCTTTCATTCCAAAGGTTATACTCTCTCTCTCTCTCTCTCTCTCTCTCTCTCTCTCTCTCTCTCTCTCTCTCTCTCTCTCTCTCTCTCTCTCTCTCTCTCTCTCTCTCTCTCCCCGTTTTATTTTCTGAACCATTTCCCACTCAACCCCAAAGAAAACAAAAAAAAGAACAAAAAAAAACAAAAACAAGATAACAGTAATAAAGCAAACAGACAAGGAAACAAAGATCAATAAAATTACTTATTTTGAATTAGCTGTTAATCTTGAGATACCAATATCAGTGGATCACGTGGTTGCTGAAAACAACTGCTTAATGCACACCAAACAGCAACAGACTATGTAAAGAAGCAAATGAACCTTCCTTGCAGTCAATTGCATATCCACATATTTTAGGACCGGCTAATATGGCAGTTTTCTAAAAGAAACCATATTATATAGCACCAGGAAACTTGAACGAATTAGTGGTGCTTTTGTTCATGTCTCCCATAAGATGATTTAACAGAGAAAATCCTTTGATATGCCATTTGCCCCAGATATCTTACTCTCACGTTATATGTACACTTAAAATCAACGTTTATCGTCAACTATTGACAGGTTTTTGTTCACCATGTCAAGAACTAACATTGCAATCTGCTATTGCTAATGCTTAATATTATTTTCCATCTGTCTCGATCTTTTAATTTTTCTTTTCTTTTTGTTCCTTAGTTGATTGTTTACTATCTAAATATTAACCCAGGACATATGTATTTGGTTATTTAGGTCGAATCGTCAGTTGATACCAGTAATTTCGATCTGGAAGGCTTTCCAAAAGAGGCAGATTATCCACGCACTGATGACATAACAAGCTGGGACCCGGTTTTTAGCTCAGTTCTACAATTCATACCATTCATCTGTCAAATTCGATGTTTAACCGACGAATAATTTTATATTTGAGACATAAGGGTCAAGATTTGATTAACGGTTAATCCTGATGTTATTACCTATCAAAGAAGACTTACCAAGCACAAAATCATTCTGGCATGAAAACCACGTGCAAGAGTGAAGGAATATTTCTTTTTAACAAAGCGTAGAACCATCTGTTAAGAAGTTATGCTGGACATTATAAGTGATTAAGTGAGCATATTTGAGTTCGATACCTAAGAAATAGACATATTGCAAGGCAAGCCTGAGCAAAATGAAGCATGAATCTTTTTTATTATGTCATAGACACAAATCAAATTTTTAGAAGTCACGTAAATATTTTATCGAACATTTTATATGTTTTTAATTCGGTGAATAAAAGTTTAGGATCGCGCAGTCGCACATGCAACTTTATTATATCGAAGGACGGTGATAGTTACGGTGCTGCTCTGTCAGCATTTGACAAAATCGCTTTTTGTTATAAACATGGAATATTCAGTTTCTAAAGAAATACTAAAAAATCGATATTTTGGAGGAAAACGATTGCATTCTTCAACTGACGCATTGTTTAATACAGGGTGCAACAATGAAATGATTCACTATAGATAAGCCCACAGTGGTAGTTGTTGTGGACGGCTTTGTCCTTATTCACTTTTGCTGTTAGGTGGAACTAATACTTGTGATGATATACTTAGAAAAATAGTTGTACACTGTGATTCATGAGATGGATATGAACTCTTTACCTAAATAATTTTGGTTGGTGGAACTCGGATTTCGCGGTTTCCTAACATTGTTTCCAGGTTGGTAAATTCTGCTCTGAAGCTTTGATATTTCAGCTGGATTATTGAGCATGAACATAGGCCACTACGCTCCATCGGTCATAGATGGTTCAATGAAAAGTTAAAATCAATTTTGCTCCATGTTATGCTATTTCCAAAACATAAAATAACGTTATTTAATGCTTGTGTGTGTGTGTGTGTGTGTGTGTGTGTGTGTGTGTGTATATATATATATATATATATATATATATATATATATATATATATATATATATATATATATATATATGTATATATATATTTATATATATATATATATATATGTATATATATATATATATATATATATATATATATATATATATATATATATATATATATATATATATATATATATATATATAATGTTCTTGATTGATAATTGGAAACACAGTTATTCCATGTCACATGACCTTAGACCAGGTATTTCGCAAAACTCTGTGAATAAGATACATAATATCTCTTTAAGAATCCCCTAGGTCAATATTGGAAATTCAGGCATTTAACATATTATATGACCTAAAAAAATATACGTTTTTCATGTATTTTATTCAATGCAACGTTATAATACCCTTCCACTCACGTGACCACCAACCCATTTTGCGTTTACCAAGTATTTGGATCCTAGTTTGATTAATTATTTTGTTTAGATTTGTTTCATTTTTTGTTATTTTTTGTCGTAGTTGTTTGGGATTTGTTTCCTGCATATGCGAAAACGTTGATCAATAGGAATAAAACATTTCAGATTCTGTCATTTTATAAACATATATTTGCTATTATTTCCGTATAATAAAAAAAAATTATGGCCCTTGTTGTGGAGTTATATGCTGACAAAATATATTAACTTTAGGTAACACGAGATATTCCTTTGATAGACACACACACACACACATATTCTTTTTCTGTGTAGATACTGAATATATATATATATATATATATATATATATATATATATATATATATATATATATATATATATATATATATATATATATATTTGAGAACAAGCTAAAGTATCTCGTAAGTCAACCGATTTGCTTTTCATAGTCATGTTCTTTATTACACATAGGATGTTACAGACCATAGGTCTTAAAGTAAATATTAATCGTTGATGCCGTAATTAATGCATGAAATCAGTTTTAGAAATCCCTATATATATATATATATATATATATATATATATATATATATATATATATATATATATATATATATATATATTGTGTTTGTGTTTGTGTATGTGTGTTCACCATGAGTATATACACATAATGTAACGCAACGTAAATGGTCAGTGGGCAAATTGCTTCATATACATATAATGTATGTAACTTGGTTGGTCATTCCGAGAAATACAAAATATACATATAGTGTAAAGAAACTTGGGTGGTCATTGTGCGAATTACAACATGTACATGTAACGTAACTAATCTCACTTAAATGACCATTTGGGTGTGTGTAACATATACGATATATTTTGTTAGTACCAACATTATATACATCTCCCATTCTATAACTTAATGACTTGGACGAGAGATATGTACAAAACTCAGTGTTAATTTTAAAAAAAAATGTTTATTTCTTCCTGTAGATGCTATCCGATAGAAAATTCGATACATGTGCTATTACTAAAACAATTGACATATGATATGCACAAAATAAATTTTCACTTATTATACAAATACTTTGTATCTAAAGCTCTGTACAAAATATACTGGAAGCAGTATACTTAGATGTATCAAAAACTCTACACATGACATGTTGGAAACAGTATAAGTATAATCATGAACTCTGCACATAACATGCTGAAAACAGTATAAGTAGATCAATCAAGAACTCTACACATAACATGTTGGAAACAATATGAGTAGATGTATCAATAACTCTACACATAACATGCTGGAATTAATATGAGTAGATGTATCAAAACCTCTACACATAACATGCTGGAAACCGTATAAGTAGATCAATCAAGAACTCTATACATAACATGCTGGAAACAATATCAGTAGATGTATCAATAACACTGCACATAACATGCTGGAAACAATATGAGTAGTTGTATCAAAACCTCTACGCATTACATGCTGGAAACAGTATAAGTAGATCAATCAATAACTTTACACATATTATCATGGTGAACTCTACACATCATATGATGGAATCAGTATATGTAAATGTATCAATAACTCTACACATCTTATCATGGTGAACTCTACACATCATATGATGGAATCAGTATATGTAAATGTATCAAGAACTCTACACATCTTATCATGGTGAACTCTACACATCATGTGATGGAATCAGTATATGTAAATGCATCAAGAACTCTACACATCTTATCATGGTGAACTCTACACATCATGTGATGGAATCAGTATATGTAAATGTATCAAGAACTCTACACATCTTATCATGGAGAACTCTACACATCATATGATGGAATCAGTATATGTAAATGTATCAAGAACTCTACACATCTTATCATGGTGAACTCTACACATCATATGATGGAATCAGTATATGTAAATGTATCAAGAACTCTACACATCTTATCATGGTGAACTCTACACATCATGTGATGGAATCAGTATATGTAAATGTATCAAGAACTCTACACATCTTATCATGGCGAACTCTACACATCATATGATGGAATCAGTATATGTAAATGTATCAAGAACTCTACACATCTTATCATGGAGAACTCTACACATCATATGATGGAATCAGTATATGTAAATGTATCAAGAACTCTACACATCTTATCATGGTGAACTCTACACATCATATGATGGAATCAGTATATGTAAATGTATCAATAACTCTACTCATCTTATCATGGTGAATTCTACACATCATATGATGGAATCAGTATATGTAAATGTATCAAGAACTCTACACATCTTATCATGGTGAACTCTACACATCATATGATGGAATCAGTATATGTAAATGTATCAATAACTCTACTCATCTTATCATGGTGAACTCTACACATCATATGATAGAATCAGTATATGTAAATGTATCAAGAACTCTACACATTTTATCATGGAGAACTCTACACATCATATGATGGCATTTGCAAAGCAAGGACATACGGCGCCCACGGCAAGAACTAAAATTGCACCCTTATCAAAGTGGAGCTCACGGCAAGAAATAAATTTGCGCCCCTAACCAAGCCTTCCAGGTATAAGAAACTACTTTATGCTCACCGATGTAGCCCCCATCCCCATTTTAAGTGGCGCCCACGGTAGGTGCGGTGTCTTGCCAGACACACCATCGCTACGCCTCAATACAATAGGGAACTCTGCACATCATATGATGGAAGCAATATACGTAGATGTATCTAGAACTCGATCTACACATAACATGCTGGAAGCAGTATAAGTAGATAAATGTAGCGTATTAAATACTAATAATGAATTATATAAAACGTCTTCTACAATGAATGATCCTCATATATACCACTGACACTGCACATACACACATACATATATATATATATATATATATATATATATATATATATATATATATATATATATATATATATATATATATATATATATATATATATAACTGATCGTACATCGATCATAAATAAATTAAGATTCGGTGTGTGTGACAGAGAGAGAATCAAAATTTTATTCATCTTGTGGTGTATCATTGATTCAACGTACATACTACACATATATTCTATATATACACTGCAATTATAAATAGTAATTATCTCAGCTATTTAAACAATATATCATTACATAAGTCAGTTTAATTAATGTAATTTAATTAATTTATATTTAAGCTCAATCATAAAAAGTGCATTTTATGCTACAGCTTTTTATTTTCAGTAAGTGTATGAGCTTGATGATTTATGTTCATAGCCAATTTATATAGTTCTACCGCAGTACTATTTCGGATAAATTCACACCTACTTGGACAGAATAACATGTAAGTGCATCCGTGATGACGTGAGTACGCGTTGTGAATGTGGATTAAATACTAAAAATGAATTATATAAAACGTTTTCTACAATGAATGATCCCTTTATATATATATATATATATATATATATATATATATATATATATATATATATATATATATATATATATATATATATATACCACTGACACTGCACATACACACACACATATATATATATATATATATATATATATATATATATATATATATATATATATATATATATATATATATATATATATATATATATAATCGTGCATCGATTATAAATAAATTAAGATGCTGTGTGTGTGTGTGTGTGTGTGTGTGAATCATCGCAAGATATTCCAACTTAGACTCAACTAAAGCGTCATTTGGAAGTTTAATTGTACAAGTAGTCTTATTGAATACTAGTATCTTGCGATATATTTTGTATGGCGTTTTTTAATATACCTCTCACCACTCAGATAGTTTAGCATTAATTTTATCTCTTTTAAGCTACGCGTCTATGACTAAATCTTGTTTGATTTGTCGGACTTTATCTAAAACGAAATCAACACGTTGCATCCTGTCAAGCATGGTAATTTTATGGTAGGGAATAAAATTGGTTCTCAGCTCGTCCTCCAAGAGTTGTGTGAAACGTGCTTGCTCCTCGGAATCGGGTGGAACCCTTACTCCGTCATCAACTGCACACTCGGGGTGAGGAAATACCAAGAAGACAAGGGCTTGTCTCATCCTAAATAACATCAGTATAAGCATTTATTTAGTGTAAAATGAAAATGCAAGGAATTAGAAAGAAAGAAAGAAAGAAAATGAATAGTGTAGTAGAGAAGGAAACAAAAAAAAAACAAACAAGAAAGAATGGTATATCTCTTCAAATAGAAAAAGGGCTCCAAAGAAAAATAAATCAATGTGCTTTTTTAACTCAAAGTGTGAAAAATACCCTATAAACGTGCAGAAGATTAAAACAATGGTCAAATTTAAAGTAACCCGTTACTGTACTTATTTTTAAGCTTGGGGTGGTTGGTCCGGAAACCCCAGACTTTCTCCCAAATCCCGTCCTGGTGTTCATATTTGATACGATGTTTTATATGCATCAGTAGATGAGACCGGAAGTTCATGTAGTATGAGCAGTCATTGCGATATTCTGTTATCGGACTATCAAACAGTATATATGTAGGTTAGCTACAAAGTAGTAGCCTAAATTTGGTCTGTTGTGGGTACTAATATTAGTACTAATAGGTAGGTATGTTATTTTCGGGCTGTATCAAACAGTACATGGGTATGTTATTATCGGGCTCTATCAAACAGTATATGGACATTTACATTATATAAACAGGTATAATATTATCGGACTCTATCAAACATTATGTGGGCATATTATTATTTTCGGACTATATCAAACAGTACATGAGTATATTATTATCGGACTATCAAACAGTACATGATATTATTATTATTATTATTATTATTATTATTATTATTATTATTATTATTATTATTATCGGACTCTGTCAAACAGTACATGAGTTTATTATTATTGGACTATCAAACAGTACATGAGTATATTATCTAACTCTTATCAAATAGCACATGGGAATATTATCATCGGACTCAAACATTGCATGGGCATATTATAATCGGACTATCAAACAGTACATGAGTATATTACTATCGGACTCTATCGAACAGTATATATGTATATTATTATTGGACTCTATCCATCAGTATATAGCTATGTTATTATCGGGCTCTTTCAAACAGTATATAGGTGGGTGTTTTATTATCGGACTCCATCAAACAGTATATTGGTAGGCAGTACCGGATTTACCATTGTGCTTAGGTGTGCTTAAGCACAGTGCCCCTATTGGCCGGAGGAGGGTGGGGACATCTTCTTGGCAAAAGAAAATTTACGATGAATTTTTCAAAAGTCTGTGGCAATTTTGACTACTAAATTTCCTGAGTATATATGTCTTACTACCTATGTAGGCCTACCGGGCCTTATCGGGTTCTATCAAACATTGTATATGCATGTATAATATATAGGTAGGTATGTGATTATCGAGCTCTATCAAATGTAATTTTTTTTTATTATATGCTCATTTATTTCTCCTTCAACTTTACATTGTGAGAATCGTTCAGTATTTCCCAATATTGCACGCCTCGTGCAGCATTCATAATATAAGCATGTGAAGAAAGGAACTATTTTCCAACGTAAACAATTTTTATGAATGGACTAGAGCAGATATTTCATGGACTGCCACATACCAGCCAATGTTTCATAGACTGACACATACTATCTGCTATTGCACATTCCGCGTTAACTTTTTTATACAATGTTTCAGTTTTAAGCTACCTATAGACACCACACAGGGTTTTCACAATAGCACGCAATTAATAAGACATAAACTGTCTTCTTTTGCTGGTAATAAAAAAGTGGCAAAAATATACTTAAAATTTTAGAGCCTGAATTTCATCAAAATTTACTTTCTTAGTTCTGCAAATCCGAAATACATGAGCCATATCATGGGTTCTCAAGGTTGATAAAAGTTCGAAATTGTACAGTAATTTTGAGTATATTCCAAGTGCAATTACATCCTCCTTACTGCACTCAAAATGAAATAAAAATTAAATTCCACAGCAATTTTTCGATAATTGCAATTGAAAGACTTCACAATTTTCCCCACATTATGATCTGAATCATTCAAAACCAAACCAGAAACACGCTTGCCGATGTCAACACACTTCAATACCATTAAATTGGCAGACGCTGCTGGAATTCGATGTAATTACTTCATGTAGATAAATCCAGACCATAATCACAAAATTGCGTTTAATCGACAAAAATACCAAAACGTATTCATTCCAGATTAAATGGAAAGTTGTTACAATGCTTATTCATTAACAATATTACTCCAAATTTCAATATTAAGCAGACCAAACTCCAATTACCAAACGCCATTTTTTCAAAACTTACGGCTAGCGCGCGACCAACTTCAAATTTGTCTGGGCAGAGTTACGTGTGCCAGTTGTGTAATGATGCAGCTAAGCTTGTATATTTAGTTTGGAAAACAGCATACATTCGGTTACTTTTTTTGTAGTTTATTTTTGTTAATGTATTTAAGCATTGGGAAGAATAAAAAGAGCATATAATAAAAAGTTTACTGCATTTGTGTTGGAAAATATGAACTCGTTTTGTCGGATGGATATACTGTAGTCTCACGGTCGTGCAGTATAACAATCCGAAAAACTTGTTAATATTTTACCATACAAATGCAGTAATCTATAAATATTGTATATTTACCGTAGAATCCATTTGTGCAGTCCAGGCGTATTATATAGTTTACTCTTGATGACATGTCCTATGTACAGTTCCACGTATATTAAAGCGTCCAGGCACCGTTCAAATATTGCATCTGAGGGATATAAATTTATATCGATGTCTGCATGTCAGTGACCATTACGATCAATTTTTAAACAATAATTTAACCAACGTTTTTACTTTTTAATTACAAATAGAACTTAAAAGCGCAAAATGGAACTAAATCTTTGAGTAATATCTTGTATTAAAAGGAAGAAAAAATAACAACAAAGAAAACAAAACATTGAAGTTGAACACATTGTTTACCATGATGTTGTTTGATAGCGTACTGAACATTAAAAGATAATGGAACGATCCAAAAAAGCTGATTCATTTGAATTTAATTATACCTTCTACACCCCTCAAGTCGCAACGAAGTCTTTTTTGTGTGGCTTTCAGAAAGGGGTGTAAACACATGAATTAAGATCGTGTGGCTACAAAATGACTATTCGTCGTCCAGACTTGTATGTTTCATTCCCAGAATAGACAGATAGATGGAAGAAAGACAACAAAATGGAAAACGGTCAAAGGACGCTAAAAATGCAAACTTTTACCGTTATTATTAATGCCGAACACATCTTGCAATGAGGCTGTCTGTCAGCCACTTTGCTATGGTTTCCTGTCAATCATTCTTGTTATAAACCACGTAACCTCGTTCGCTTCGGATACAGGAGGTAGCGGATTTGAACCCGGGCCCAGTCATACGAAAGACTTATTTTTAAAAATGGTACTAACCGCTGCCTCGCTGGGCCCTTAGCATTAAGAGGTTAATGTTAGAACTGGTAAGCCTGGTGTCAGGATAATGTGACTTAGTGGGAGATCATGCTACATGTTTGCAGCTTGATGCAATTGTGCTTTACATCACTATAAACCGCTACGCTGCAGACATCGTAGCAATTATGACTGAAACATTGTTATAGCTACATTAAAAGTCCAAATCACACGCACACACTCACACACTGAACTTTGTGAATAGAAAGAAACATGCCAATTTAAAAATCAAATTTTTAAAGCTGAATACCATTGTGACTTCATTTTGACTCAAAGAAATGAATGGTTTCCGCACAACTTTAGTTCTTGACCATGATAACTTGACCAAACTATAAGGATGGCCTGTATTGTTTGTATTTAAAAAAAAAACGATTAAAGTCAAAAGTCAAAGGCCATCTTAGTATGTAGAAAAAAGCAAGTATATGTTTAAAAAAATTACACTACATAAGAGTACCAAACTTTTAAGGATTAGTACGACAATGTTCTCACCCATGTGTAGGGTATCATATTCCTCACTCAGTAGTATTTGTTTCTGTAATATTTCTGCATTCAAAATTTCAAAGTTGTGTGGATTTATATTTGGGGCAAAGTCGTTTCTGCTCCAGCCGTGCTCACGAATTATTTCCCTTGCAACCTCTTCAATAGACTTAACCCGGAGATGCGGCTTCAGGTCGTGCATCAGTGTTGTTTTGCCTGTGCTGTGGGCACCGCAGATATATATGTGTGTCATTGCGTCGACGTATATGCTTCGCACTTCTTATTGGCAGTGATGTCTGAACCAAATTCTGTAAATCAGAAGAATTTAGACAGCCTGTACTTATATAAAACAAATATCATGGACGCCTTAATTAAAATATATACTTATTCAAGCTGGTGAAAGATTAATTTTGCTATCGTTGAATAATTGAAGAATCTGTATTATTCCATAGCGTATGTATTAGGCCGATAAATCAGCCCCTCTCCCCAGGTTTATTGATTTTCGGTTTGGGGCCGATATACCTATTCATTAAAAGCTGCAGATATTTGCAAAAGCTTTTTGCTAAACACATCGGTGTGCATTTTATACACTTACCGTTATTTCTCGCAGCAGTAGAGCTACCGTTGGCTGAAAAGTCTTTTTGATGACATGCATATTATATTTCAGGAGCAAATCCTATGTTTGGTGACTTGTAAATCCACGTGGAATAGCACAACCTACTGTCTTTGGGCCAGTTTAAATTTCGCGCTAGATATGGCTGTTACCAATTACCGGTATGTGATTAAAATGAACGCAGGTTTGTTCCAGAAAGATCTGCGAGCAGCAAATTGGACGTTTTAATGAACAGTTGACATCAGACTTACAGATCGTCGCAGATTTGGCGGGCTGATTTATCGGACTACACATGTATTTTCTATGTGTGTTTTCTTCATACCTCTCTCTCTCTCTCTCTCTCTCTCTCTCTCTCTCTCTCTCTCTCTCTCTCTCTCTCTCTCTCTCTCTCTCTCTCTCTCTCTCTCTCTCTCTCTCTCTCTCTCAAAACCACAGTCACATCATGCACTGAATTATTAAAATTCTACTTACAGTTTGATACGGATCAATTTAATCGGCGCTTTGACTGAGCATATTTGTATATCCAGTTAGTTTATAATCCATGGCGATGAGAACAACCAGTTCTATACCCTATTCAATCCGGTAAGTAAACTCTAATCTGATGTAGCAATCACGTCTTATGTAAAATAGTATACATACCTTTTCTGGCCAAATCTACTAGTGAAGGAACTAAAGCTTTACTTTAATCCCTTTCAGAGCAAATGTACACGTGTCGATATGAGAATTGTCTATAGAATCAATATAAATTTTGCTATGGGAAACGATATGTAACTACAACTCTACGTCTATTTATTCTCTGTCATTACACCTAAAAACATATCTATCTACCCATATATACTATCATGTACTTATATTCTCATGGTTAAACAATTGAATTTGGGTTTTTATTTTACAGAAGATGTTAACCATTGTACAT
Organism: Potamilus streckersoni; assembly: GCA_016746295.1. Classification (NCBI taxonomy): domain Eukaryota; kingdom Metazoa; phylum Mollusca; class Bivalvia; order Unionida; family Unionidae; genus Potamilus; species Potamilus streckersoni. The sequence continues at coordinate 470,146 of JAEAOA010002351.1, read as the reverse complement.
ATTTCATCAGATTTACCAATACTCAGTGACTGTTCTCGCTATTTAATTATTTCAGACGACATTTTGGTTTTTTAGAAAATACAAACTCTACTTTCATTTTATTTTTCTTAACTGGCAAGTTTCAATTCCTAAACTACTTTGATCGGGACCAGTTATACAAGCCTTGAACTGTGTATATATATATATATATATATATATATATATATATATATATATATATATATATATATATATATATATATATATATATATATATGAACTAAGATGATAGGCATGATAGGTCACTCTTATGTTCTGTCTCACTAGTCCCTCAAGAATGCCTTTTGACAGTAGTCCGTCAAAACCATATGCATTATTTCAAGAGTCCGTCGAGATTATATGCTCTGTCGCACTAGTCAGTCTATACTACGTGCCCTGTCTCAGCATTCTTTCAAAACTATATTACCTGTTTCAATAGTTTGTCGAGACTATATGCCATGTGTCCAGATCATTTGTTGGACAGTTAAATGTTTTTTTTTAAAAATGTAAATTAAAATTGTTAGTGTAAGATTAAATTTCTTTATTTATAATGAGTGTCTACTGCTTGAAATAAATCTATCACTAAAATAGTAATTTTACATTGGCAAAGTGTGTGGTTCCACGGAAGATCATTTCCTCAAGATCGTGCGTTTACTCCCAAACCATGAAATATTGTCTAGACGAATATTTTCGGTTGAACAATAGTCTGGTCTCCTGCTTAGTATGCACCCTGCGTTGCATTCCGCTATACTACTAAGTATAGCGGAATGCAATGCAGGGTGCATACTAAGCAGGGGACCAGACTAGTTGCACAATAGTTATACAGTACTAGACAGTTGTTTCCCTTTCTACTCTGCATTTTTATCTGCAGGACTATCTTGTGTTTATATATTTTTTTTTGCTTTATGTCTGCTAGATATATTTTGTCTTTCTTCCTTGTTCTCTATGTACATTATTATCGCTGATAATACTATTTAGTGTAGAGCTTTATTATTATAGAACCACTTAAAACTGTTTTCCAAGTTTGGTTTTCCTTTTCTCTTGAGGGAGGTGGGCTATTTATTTATTTTTCAAATAATTTTTCATGGAAAATTTGAGTTCATTTTATATTTGCTCTGCTCATAGCAATGTAAGTTTAGATGGAAATGCAACTGAATAAGACATTAGCAGGCATGTCTTGGCTGCAGTACTCGCACGATGAGCTTACACCAGTTTCTATGTTTGTCTCTATTTGCATAGAAAATTTTAATTCCAGTCAGAAAAATAAATAGTATACACCTTCCATTTTCGTATTTTCCAATATAATGACCGCTTTACGAGATAGTATCCACACCTATTACAAGTCCATTCTGCGGAATGATTAGCGTGTACAAAGATTTGACATGGAATCCTGCAGAAAATTGCTGTCAGTAATGCAATTTCCAAATGCAAGCGTGGCCACAGTTGATAGTGATAACAAGCGGACGTCATAACTGAACTACCCTAGCAGATAAAGAAGGTGAGACATGTTATCATTGTTTTCTTTAGGATTTTTTTTTCTTGTGGGCTATAAGAAACCTAGAGTAGTCCTACAAAATCTTCCTTTTCCACTTTCACTTTATTACCTTATGGATAAATGATTATAGTTAAGTTGGTTACTAATAAATGGTCATTAACATGATTATCGACACCCTCACGGATGCCTTGTTAGATTATTTATCATCAACTATAACGAACCATTTTCTGTCAAGTCTGTCCATGATACTAAGAAGGCTATATCCATTAAATTCATAAGACCTTGCATGTGTTTATGTGTCAAATGTTCTTAAACGTTGCTAAAATCTGCTTCTGAGACAAAATAAAAAGTCCCCATGCAGGAATGTCGCAAACGTTATTACTGTCTCCACGCTTAGATGTCACTATCAAATGTCGCCCGTCGTTTTAAAATTTGTTGATGTTGCTAGACCCGAGGAAATATCATTTTTATTTATCTGCTTTTTCTTCCAGTAACCTTATATCGGTATTGTACCGGATAGCCAATTCCAGTTCCCATTCCCCTAAAGCCCTTTTATATTTTCCAAGATTCTTCACCACTGAAGCCGGTTTTACTCGCATGCGTCTGTCATTGTAAGCTTCGTGAACACTTAAGCGAAGTTCCCATGAAGTGTCTCAATCAGTCAATACAGCAACTCTGAGCTTGCAGGCAGATCGATTTACTCAACTTTTACTGAATTAAAGTCATTTGCCCGTTTTGTGTCACTAGCGCCCCGGCTTTTTTTTTTTTTCTATTTTTGGAAAGAAAGGTAGTTTTCCATTTCGACAACGATACTGGACTCCACGGTGCTTATTGTTTTACCTTCGATGGCCACGGAATGTACGTTACAAATTGTATTGCTGCTACATTCAGCCACCGAGAGAAGTTATAAATAGACTTATATTGTGAACCATGCCACAAGGAATTTATTTTGCCGGCGCCAATCGCAAGACCGGTTACCGTCATTACAGACCCAACATCAAATCCGTCTGCAACTTGATGAGATTTTCATTGGTCCAAAATGCCTGCAACCCATTTATACAGTGTTTATTCTGACTTTACACCACTATGGCATACGAACTATTTATCATAAAAACATTTCGCAGACAACATATTCCATTGCTTAACCCATGCTCGGTTTTAATAAATTTCAAAAAGGTATGCAACGATAAGATTAAAATGTGTCTATCAAAATAGCATGCTAAATGACGTTTATAACGATTTACAATTTAGAAACGTCATTCAGCATGCTATTTTTGATAGACACATTTTAAACTTATTGTGTCATGCAATTTCCATATTCGATATCATTTTTTGTTGTAATTTGTTATAGAAATATAACAAGAATGCGTTAATAATACAGATTCACTTTATTTTATGTCTGTCTGTCTGTCTGTCTGTCTGTCTGTCTGTATGTATGTATGTATGTATGTATGTATGTATGTATGTATGTATGTATGTATGTATGTATGTATGTATGTATGCATGCAGTCCCATTACGTAAACAGACTCCACTTATGAGAACGATGCTGCCATATTGAATGAGAATATGAACTATAAATGGCATGTTTAGAAGACAGAACATCTTTATCTTAGAAGGCAGTCTTCATCAACAACCAGAGGACTGTCCATTGCTGTATGTATGTATGTCTGTATGTATGTATGTATGTATGTATGTATGTATGTATGTATGTATGTATGTATGTATGTATGTATGTCTGTATGTATGTATGTATGTATGTATGTATGTATGTATGTATGTATGTATGTATGTATGTATGTATGTATTATGTATGTATGCATGTATGTATGTTTGTATGCATGCATGCATGTATGTATGTATGTTGTTTTGGGGCTTAACGCCATTTTTCAGCATACGATAGGCTATACATGGCGGCCAGTATTAATGGTGGAGGAAAAAACCGGGAAATCCATGGAAAGAACCACTGACCCACGAGAAGCTACTGGAAAGCTTTCTCACATATCCATATTCGCTGAATCTTCGCATATATGTATTAAAAATAAACATTATTGTGTGTACGAATGCCATTACTGTTCATAAGACCCCACTTACAAAGATATGTATGCTCTTGGACCTTTTGCCGGAAGCCAAAGAAAGACCCTATTAAACATAACGCACTTTATGTGTAATCATAGCTTGTTTGAAATCGTTCGAGCTGGTGTACGTTTATCTCGAATATGTTGTGTTTATTAAATTACATACATACATACATACATACATACATACATACATACATACATACATACATACATACATACATACATACATACATACATACATACATACATACACACATACATACACACACATACACACACACATACATACATACATACATACATGCATGCATGCATGCATGCATGCATGCATGCATGCATGCATGCATACATACATACATACATACATACATACATACATACATACATACATACATACATACATATATATATATATATATATATATATATATATATATATATATATATATATATAAGTACGTTCATATTTGTGTGTAAGTATGTAACATATGTACGTGTTTTATACATTAACTACTATATGTTATCAATACATATTGAGTACTGTGTATAATATCCCCATTCGAAACATAGGCATGAATGATCTGATGAGCGTACTTAATAGCACAAATGCAGATTGTTTTAAATGTTTCCATTTTCAAAAAATTCAAATGTCTATTATTTTAAAGGAGACTTAAAACTAATTAGAAAATAAAGATACCTCAAGCTCATCTGCAACCAATTCCTGCATTTGAACGAACCATTCAGTAGAATTATGGTAGATTCTGTTGGTCTCTTACCAAAGACCAATTCAGGCAACCAATATTTGTTGACCATAATGTGTGCGTCAACAAAATTTCCATAGCCAATTCCTTTGAGGAATATTAAAACCACAAATATAGTAAAGGATTTGATAAAGTTCTTTACTCAATTTGGCCTTTCCAAAATTCGTCAAATCAAATCAAGGGTAAAATTTCATATCTGGAATTTTCCAGCAAGCAATACATGAATTGGGCATTTCATAGTTCAAGTCATCTGCCTATCATCCTGAGAGTCAAGAGGCTTTGGAACGATTTCATCAAACTCTGAAAAATATGATGAAGTCGTTTTATTTTGACACATGTAAAGACTAGGCTTAAGGCATTCATTTACTTTTGTTTGCACTTTGAGAGTCCGTTCAGGAATCTCTAGGATTCAATCCATTTGAACTGGTATTTGGACATAATGTGCTTGGACCTTTACAGTTTGTGACAGATTGGCGGCGTGCAAAACACACCAACCTCTTTCACTACGGTTCGTTGCTAGGGAATGACCTCCGCGGTGTGATTTACCCAGTGTGGATAGATAGAAAGAAGAATGCAGATCACTGAACAAGTATATTGAAGAAATAAACACTACGAGCCCCCTTTCAATGAACAAATATAAAATTTAATCAGTTTATAAACAGAATTTAAAATGAAAAGAAATCAATGACTTGATTACAAAAAAAGAAGGAAAATGGTACTAACATGTACTCAAATAAAAAAGACAATACAAATTTCTTTAAATGTAAAATTACTTTCAACGTTAAATTGCTATCCTCATTGCCAATGAGATGTGACCTTTGAGTGCAACGATGAGAGACTTCATCACCTAATTTATGCAGACATCAAGACTTCCGTTCGTCCCTGTTCTGTCGATCTTTGTCTAGCTTTTTCGTCTTGGACTCTTGTTTGTCGAACTCTGACTTAACACTCGTCTCTTGACTTAGATTTCTGCGTAGATCTTGTTCTCGTCCTGTGATTGTTCAGGGATTTCTCCTGCGAATCCAGGAAAGCTGTTTCCTTCAATAAATAAAGATGTCTCGCAATAGACAATAGGTCACATTCCCAAGTATATCTATATTTTACATTAATTCGGCTCAGAAAACAAAAGGCATAAATTCTGCCGTATGAACGTTACCTAACTCTCTGTTTACATAGTCAGTCAATGCTTGTCCTGACCTTAATTCGGGTCACGCTAGGGATGGTCAACTAATTCAACTCAGCCGTATGAACCCGTATGTAACCCCCACTCGACTGCTGACTCTAACAATCTAGCAGTCTTAAGTTACATATGCTTAGACCCTCAGACCTAACTATTCTAAAATAGTTTACTCGACCAATTAGATATTAGATATACATTTAAGTGATCAATTAAATATTACAAACTAGTATATGAATATACATGTAATGTTAGGTCATACTCATTTTAGACAGAGTTAATCCGTAAAACTATGAAATATTACCCATCATTCCTTAAATCATTCATGAAAATTCATAATCACTCCTAGGTATTAAAGATTCAATTACATGCAATCTTTTCAACTAATCTAATGAAATTTTAATTACATTCACTCTTGCCAATTCTCAAAATGAATTGATAATTAGGAAATCAAACAATAAAATGTCATGACTAACATTTCACTAAAATCCTGCAAAATGAAATCATACATACATATATCATATCAAGAATACATTTGAAAAAGATCAACAAATGAAATAACATATTAAAATCGGGAAACTAAGATTGCGTACCTTTTGCCGTTTCATTTTTTCGTTTCCATGAATCTCACGTATAGTCTGTCTCCTAACTGAGATAACTATCTGGCCCCTTACTCAATAATAAAGACGTACTTTTTACGAATTCAAAATGTAGAGTTTGCCTACTTGCTGGGACAAACTCTCGCTTCACAGCCAAATCACGAGATAACGTCTCACACGATCTCCCGGAACAATTAAATTCCCTTGTGAAAGATTAAAGATTGCTGAATTTTCGTAAAGTAAAACCTTTAATTTCTTACAGAGTTACGCCCATAAATCCATATTAACCAATCGGAATAGACTGTATCCTAAACCTAATCGTAGTAATTTTGGATTGACAAGAAAACTAAACAACTAATCATGCCGTAATTGATCATTACTTTGAACTATCATCTATGCCAGATGCCGCCTTTAACCCTGCCAATTTTGGGGAAAGGTCTTATGTCATTCCCTTGTACCATAGCATCCGACTCGGTCATGTTACGTCGGCTAGAACGAATTCCCTTTTGACATTCAGAGATGAAATGAAAAATAATCATCTAACTATCTCTAGCCCTTTCTACTTCAATTAAGTTGACTTTGATACAATTCCTTTCAACAAAGTTTCTAAGAGTTTTCAAAATTCGACGCATCACATAGCCCCCCCCCTTTAAGAGTAAAATCTGGGATTTTGCTCATCGAATTTTGAAGTTACAGTTTAATTTAATGTTTACATGTCCTGAAGTGACCCCTTCACCTCAGACTCAAGCAATTGACTCATGCAATCTGCCCCCACATTTGAGTTTCCACGAATGTAACGTAGCTGGACTTGATATTGTTGTAGTAACAATGACCACCTCATTAAACGCCCATTAGTCAATTTAGCCTGTGCAAGATACGTTAAAGGTTGATGATCGGTTTCTAGAATAAACTTTCGCCCATATAGATAACGCTGAAATTTATGAATCCCAAAGACAATAGGTAGGCATTCCTTCTCAGTGACTGAATAATTACGCTCAGCGGTATTAAGTTTCCTACTCGCGTATGCAACAGGAAATAAGTCCCCATCATGTTCTTGCAGTAAAACTGCATCAAGACTTCTGTCAGAAGCGTCTTTTCGTAACACAAAGTCCTTTGTCACGTCTGATAGCTTAACAATGGCGTCTGACGTCAGTCTATCTTTCAACGTTTGAAAGGCCCTCTCACAAGCGTCTGTCCAAACAACTTTAGTCGGAGATTTCTTTCTCGTCAAGTCGGTCAATGTGCTAGCAATAGCACTGAAATTGGCAACATATTTTCGATAATACCCTGCAAGATCTAGAAATGAACGTTTGAAAGGCCCTCTCACAAGCGTCTGTCCAAACAACTTTAGTCGGAGATTTCTTTCTCGTCAAGTCGGTCAATGGGCTAGCAATAGCACTGAAATTGGCAACATATTTTCGATAATACCCTGCAAGATCTAGAAATGAACGAACTTCCGTCTTTGTAGTTGGACGTGCGGCATTCCGAAGCTCCTCAACCTTCGTACTGTCTGGGGTTAATGTATCTTCACTGAGGGTGTGACCTAGATACGTCAATTTACGAAATCCAATATGGCATTTGGAGGGTCGGGTGGTGAGCCCAGCCTGTTTGAGTCGTTCCAAAACCTTTCTCAACAGAATTACGTGTTCCTCCCAAGTAGCAGTCGCTAACAATAAATCGTCCATAAAATTAGAGACTCCGCTCCCTCTTAGAGGTTCTAAAAGTTTCCTCATCATTCGGGTGAAGACACTGGGTGCGTTCTGGACCCCGAACGGCATAACTACCCATTGGTATGTTCCATCTGGTGTCGCGAAAGCAAGTTTCGGACGGTCTTCTTTTCGTGCACGAATTTGCCAATACCCTTTCGACAGGTCTATTTTCGAGACGTATTTTGCGTTCGTCACTCCGGCAAATATATTTTCAGGATCTGGTAACATTTCTACTTGAAATTCGGTGATCCTATTCAACTTCCTGTAATCAATACAAAAACGGTGATCGCCATCCTTTTTCTGTACCAAAACAACCTGTGAACTATACGCCGATTCCGCTGGTTCAATGACCCCTAATTGCAGCATACTCCGAATTTCTTTCCTCACGGTTTCTAACTTCGCATGCGGAAGTTGATAGGGTCTCAGTTTTACTGGTGTTTCATCTAATAGCTTCAGACTGAACTCCTCAAAATCCGTTATACCTGGTTTCTCCGTCAGAGTGTCTTCGTAATCGTGAAGTATCTCCTCCACCTCGCCACGTTGGTCTGACGTTAACGTTATGTCAAGGACGACATCTACGTAAGTTTCGTTCCCCGTCAACGGACAACTAGGAAGTACTTCCGCCACTCCTCCATTGTCGTCGAGTTCTTCCGTCACAACTGTAGCTACCACGAACTCAGTAGGTGACTCTCTTTCTCGGTAGCGTTTAAGTAGGTTAACGTGGTACAGCTTCTCTTTATCGCCCACCCTGATGCGATAGTTCTGTCCACCCTTCTTCTCCGTTACAACGAACGGTCCTCTCCAAGAAACTTGGAGTTTGTTATGTTCTAATGGCAACAACAACAACACCTTGTCTCCTACCTCAAACTTACGTTCTTTCGCCTTCTTGTTGTAGTACTTGACCGGACGTCCCCTTGCATCACAGAGATTTTTCTTGGCCAAGTTACAAACTTCCTCCAGTTTATTACGGAGGTCAACAACGTACTGATATGTCGTTCTTACCTCTTCGGATGCTTTATCATCCGTCCACAACTGCTTCAATACAGCCATGGGTCCTCTCACTGTCCTCCCATAAACTAGCTCGAACGGCGAAAATCCATGACTAGCTTGGGGTACTTCGCGGTACGCAAAAAGTATCGCGGGAAGGTATCGATCCCAATCCCTAGGTCGATTTTCGCATAACTTTTTTAGAGCTTGTTTCAATGTCCCATTGAAACGCTCCACAAGACCATTAAACTGTGGGTGATAAGGGGTAGTAGTCAGGTGCCTGATAGAAAGTAACCGGTTGACTTCCTCCATTACCTGGCTAACAAACTACGTCCCTTGGTAAGTTAATATTTCGTCTGGTACACCAATTCTAGACCAGACCCCAAACAACGCTTCAGCTACCGTAACTGAATCGATGTTCCTTAAAGCAACGGCCTCCGGGTATCGGGTAGCATAATCGACAATCGTTAGCACATAACGATTGCCACTTTCCGCTGCGGGCTTTATCGGACCTATCAAATCCATAGCCACCCGTGAGAAAGGTTCATCAATCAGAGGGGTAGTTCCTAGCGGCACTAGGCGATGTGAGGTCTTAGGTGTCACTCGCTGACACTTGTCACACGACAGACAAAACCTCCTTACATCACCATACACACCTGGCCAATAGAACTCCCTAACTAACCTATCTCGCGTCTTAGCCACACCCATGTGACTACCTAGTAAACCTTCATGTGCAAGCCTAAGTACTTCATCCCGCTTAGACCGTGGTACAATTACCTGCTTATACCTCTCGGTCCCCTTTCGAGCGTATCGGTACAAGATACCTCGCTTCAGTGAAAACTCTACCTCACCGTCGGGTAAGTTTCGCACTGACTTATCCTTTGCATACCCGCGTATCTTATTAAGGGTAGAATCTTTCTCTTGAAGTCTCCTTAATTCGCCAGGTAGCAAATTATCTATGGGCGAAATCGAGAGTTTCAACGGTTTCGGCCCTGACCTTCGTCTCATAGACCTAGTCTCTACAGACCGCACGTGTACAGGTGTACACGTCCTAGGATTAGGTTGTGGCAATACATACCTACATCCTAAAATAACTTCATGCGACAACCCTGACAAGCACGCTGCTTGAATTCGTCCTTTCACATAGGGCGAATCAAGATTGATATAAACAACTGGAAGGGAATCTCTACTCTTATTTGCAAATTGTACCTCTACTGTCTTCCCTGTATAATCAGTAGGTGTAACAAACTTGCTGTCCACCAAAGCTGGATAACTACAGCCGGGGTCGTACAACACAGTAACCTCTACGCCATTTACCGTAGCTGTTGCTGTATTGGACCACTCCAATAGATTACTCTGTTTACTAGTATCTGGGGTCACTACATTTACAGTGGGACGGTATCTTCTACAGTTTTTAAGATTATGGCCGGGTTTCTTGCAGCCATAACACACAACTTCCTCTTTCTTACCAGAGGTTATCGTGTCCATCCCTTGGGACTTACCTGAGCCCCGGGACTGATCACGGCTGGGATTGTCAGCCCCTGGCTTCCCACTATTTTGACCATTCCGCCTGATAGGTGTTAAACCATTACCTCTCCTAAATTCTGGGACGCTGGTTCGATCCCTGCCACTCCATGTGGTTGGACAAGAGTGTGCAGCTTCATATCGCTCGGCCATTACACTAATATCTTCTAAGGTCGCGAAATCACGCTCCGCTAAAATACTATTAGGTCTTTACGGTATGTGCTGAGGACATATTCCTTTTAGAATTTCTTCCCGTATGCCTTCGTATGAAGGTACGGCTCCGGACATTTTAATCCACTTATCGAAAAGTACGCGTACACGATTATGAAATTGCGCATGAGACTCTGTGGCTTTCTTAGATGACTCTCTGAAAAGTTTACGGAAACTTTCAGCTGTCAGCTCGTAGTGCCGTAGTAACGCTTTCTTGAGAGCTTCATAAACATCTATTTCAGCGGGTGCCAAATTATGATAAACCTCCTTGGCAGCGCCTTGCAAAAATGCCGAAATATTAATAGCCCACTGTTCTTTGGGTATTTGATGTATTAAAGCTAACTTTTCAAACTGGGTTAAAAAGTTGTCAATAATTTCCTCCTTGTCGTTGAAAATAGGCATAGTTATCTGGAGGGTACGTCTATCCTCAGTTTTTCTGCTCGAGGGTTCTAACTGTACGTTCAGTTCTTCGCCCCTCCTAGACTCCACTTCGATCCTTAGTCTTTACATGGCTAACGTATGTTCTCTCTCTTTATTCCTTTCCTCGGCTTGCAGTTTAGCTAACTCAAGTTCTTTTTCTCTTTCCTTCCCTCTTTCGGCTGCTTCTCTTTCCTTCTCTCTTTCGGCTGCTTGCTGTTCTTTGTAGTCTTTGAGACTACGATCTATAAATTCAGCTAACTGTGTCCCTTCATAACCTAATTCTTCGGATCCAAGAGCTTTGAATTCTCGCGCAAGTTGCTATAATGTTGCCATTCTTGTCTAATTGTCTTGTCGCTAACTCACTTAGATTAGTATCACTAACCTATTTTCTGCCTTCAAGAAAACAACTTCCCTATGAATATCAACGAATATTCTAACTCAGTAAAGTCTTACCTACAGACTTACTTAAAAATCACACAAGTAATTTAAACGGCTTTCGGGCAGTACCAACTATAAATTCTCCCTAAATTCGTATCGTCTGCAACACATGTGCAAATTACCCTGGGAATACTTCCTTAATGATCTCTTCTCGCAAGAGTACTAAGGCAAAATATTTATGGGTTACTTAGATACGGACAATCAACCACGCTTCAGCAATTTCAGGTACGGAATCTTAATTTCTTACAATGTCATGCAACATTTAAGAAATTCACAAATCATGCATAATTTCAAACATTTAAGACTCAATTCACACTCGTGGCTTCTTATTTTTAAAAATATACAAATCTATCAATGATACTGTGCTGTATTTCTTTCAATATATGTTCAGATCTGCTTTTTTCCACTGTTCAAATATCCCAGAACGAGGTTCCCACTTATGTGACAGATTGGCGGCGTGCAAAACACACCAACCTCTTTCATTACGGTTCGTTGCTAGGGAATGACCTCCGTGGTGTGATTTACCCCGTGTGGATAGATAGAAAGAAGAATGCAGATCACTGAACAAGTATATTGAAGAAATAAACACTACGAGCCCCCTTTCAATGAACAAATATAAAATTTAATCAGTTTATAAACAGAATTTAAAATGAAAAGAAATCAATGACTTGGTTACAAAAAAGAAGGAAAATGGTACTAACATGTACTCAAATAAAAAAGACAATACAAATTTCTTTAAATGTAAAATTACTTTCAACGTTGGGGCCCCGAGTGGCCGAGTGGTCTAAAGCGCTGTCCGTTACGGATCACTGCCATCTCACCTCTGTCTGCGTGGGTTCGAGTCTAGGATTCGGCGAATGTGGATATGTGAGAAAGCTTGCCAGTAGCTTCTCGTGGGTCGGTGGTTCTTTCCGGTGATTTCCCGGTTTCTTCCTCCACCATTAATACTGGCCGCCATGAATAGCCTATCGTGTGCTGAAAAATGGCGTTAAGCACAACAACAACTTTCAACGTTAAATTGCTATCCTCATTGCCAATGAGATGTGACCTTTGAGTGCAACGATGAGAGACTTCATCACCTAATTTATGCAGACATCAAGACTTCCGTTCGTCCCTGCTCTGTTGATCTTTGTCTAGCTTTTTCGTCTTGGACTCTTGTTTGTCGAACTCTGACTTAACACTCGTCTCTGGACTTAGATTTCTGCGTAGATCTTGTTCTCGTCCTGTGATTGTTCAGGGATTTCTCCTGGGAATCCAGGAAAGCTGTTTCCTTCAATAAATAAAGATGTCTCGCAATAGACAAAAGGTCACATTCCCAAGTATATCTATATTTTACATTAATTCGGCTCAGAAAACAAAAGGCATAAATTCTGCCGTATGAACGTTACCTAACTCTCTGTTTACATAGTTAGTCCATGCTTGTCCTGACCTTAATTCGGGTCACGCTAGGGATGGTCAACTAATTCAACTCTGCCGTATGAACCCGTATGTAACCCCCACTCGACTGCTGACTCTACCAATCTAGCAGTCTTAAGTTACATATGCTTAGACCCTCAGACCTAACTATTCTAAAATAGTTTACTCGACCAATTAGATATTAGATATACATTTAAGTGATCAATTAAATATTACAAACTAGTATATGAATATACATGTATTGTTAGGTCATACTCATTTTAGACAGAGTTAATCCGTAAAACTATGAAATATTACCCATCATTCCTTAAATCATTCATGAAAATTCATAATCACTCCTATGTATTAAAGAATCAATTACATGCAATCTTTTCAACTAATCTAATGAAATTTTAATTACATTCACTCTTGCCAATTCTCCAAATGAATTGATAATTAGGAAATCAAAGAATAAAATGTCATGACTAACATTTCACTAAAATCCTACAAAATGAAATCATACATACATATATCATATCAAGAATACATTTGCAAAAGATCAACAAATGAAATAACATATTAAAATCGGAAAACTAAGATTGCGTACCTTTTGCCGTTTCTTTTTTTTTTTTCGTTTCCATGAATCTCACGTATAGTCTGTCTCCTAACTGAGATAACTATCTGGCCCCTTACTCAATAATGAAGACGTACGTTTTACGAATTCAAAATGTAGAGTTTGCCTACTTGCTGGGACAAACTCTCGCTTCACAGCCAAATCACGAGATAACGTCTCACACGATCTCCCGGAACCATTTAACTTCCCTTGTGAAAGATTAAAGATTGCTGAATTTTCATAAAGTAAAACCTTTAATTTCTTACAGAGTTACGCCCATAAATCCATATTAACCAATCGGAATAGACTGTTTCCTAAACCTGATCGTAGAATTTTTGGATTGACAAGAAAACTAAACAACTAATCATGCCGTAATTGATCATTACTTTGAACTATCATCTATGCCAGATGCCGCCTTTAACCCTGCCAATTTTGGGCAAAGGTCTTATGTCATTCCCTTGTACCATAGCATCTGACTTGGTCATGTTACGTCGGCTAGAACGAATTCCCTTTTGACATTCAGAGATGAAATGAACAATAATCATCTAACTATCTTTAGCCCTTTCTACTTCAATTAAGTTGACTTTGATACAATTCCTTTAAACAAAGCTTCTAAGAGTTTTCAAAATTCGACACATCACACAGTTATTGAAAGAAAAACTTCTTTCAAATGAGCTTAATGTTCTTGATTATGTCTCTGATTTCAAGTAAAACTTGTCAAAAGCTTGTGAGGTCACAAGAGCATATTTGCACTCTACTCAATCAAAGATGACGTTAAGATATAACAAAAACTCTCGGGATATGAGTTTTCAAGCTGGTGATAATAGTCTTGGCTCTCTTGCCCCAACCACAAAATCCTCTTCAAGCAAAGTATTATGGTCCATACACGGGTGAAAACAAGTTAAGTGATTTAAATTACATTATAAATACTACTGATAAGCGATAAACAAAACAACTGTGTCACATAAATATGTTGAAAAATTTGAAAGAAATAGCCAGGCAGATCATACAATTAATTTAGTTGCATCTGTCCCACAAGCTGAAGATTTGAATGAAAAAACTTATTTGGATTCTACTAATCTTGACACAGCCAGTCTTCGGAATTCAGAAGTTTTGGAAAATCTAGATCAGAAACTTTCTCATGTACAAAATCAAGAAAATAAATAACTTAAACAATTGTAGTTTGAATATAAGCACTAGTTTCCAGACGTGCCAACAAGGTCAAACAAACTTTTTCACGATGTTGAAATAGCATATTCAAAACCCATAAAACAACACCGATACAGGATGAATCCTTTTTTTAACAGGTATATATATATATATATATATATATATATATATATATATATATATATATATATATATATATATATATATATATATATATATATATATATATATATATATAAAGAGATTCAGTATTAACTGGATAATTATTTTATAAAGCCCATAAAAAGTGTTTGGAGTTCACCATAAATTATTGTTCCGAAGCCTGATAAAAAATTTCCGAATGTGTGCAGGTTATAGTGTGACAATAACAGACTCATTTCCATTGCCAAGAATCGATGATTTTATTCACAAAATTGGAAATGCAAAATACGTCACCAATTTCGACATTTAGAATGGGTTTTGGCAAATTCCACTCACGGAAAGAGCAAAAGAAATTTCCGCATTTGTGACTCCAGATTGACTCTACCATCACAAAGTAATGCCATTTGGGATGAATGGATCTCCAAGTACTTTTCAAGGCCTTATGAATATGATTACTTCTGGTCTAGACAACTGTGATGAATATATTGATGCAGTCATCATCTGCAATAATACCTGGAATGAAGATATATCCACGTTTCTGAGTTCCTCGACAGACTCACTGATGCAAATTCGACTAATAATTTATCCAAAAGAGAGTTCTGCCGTACGTGTGTTTCTTTTCTATGATATATTGTGGAACATGGTCAGATTAAAAATATAGATGCTACGGTCAAGACTATTTCTGAATTTCCTGTGCCTGTCGTAGAAAGCATCTGATGCGATTTTGGGATATGGTTGTGTAGTCTCGCAAATTTTTTTTTCTATTTTTTCTAAGAATGTTGAACTTCTGACAAACTTGTTGAGAAAGAAAAGCAAGTTGATTTGGACTGGAAAATGTCAAGAGGCTTTCGATAGATTAAAGGCCATACTTGAAAGTGCACACGTTTTAACAGCTCCAGATTTCAGTCAACCATTCAAACTATAGTGTTTTGTATTGGAAAATTTATTCATTCTAATTTTAAAATCTCAAAGGAGAATTAGTCTTATTTTTGTGTTATGTATTTTGTTTGGGTAGAATTATTTTTTCAAACTATTGTAATAAATTTGTAGTGGTTATAGCGCCACGTTTAAGGAATTCTTAGATTTGAGTGATTACTTGTTTGATTATTTGAATTCAGTGCAATGGAAATATTCCTTAGCCCGAAATAATTAGCCACTTATTAGGAGCAAACGTCATGGAGAGAAAGTGTTAGTGAATTTCCTTGATGCTGTGGTCGGTTAATTGTGAATTCAGATCCAAACTGCTCGAGTGGCCCTGTAGAAACAAAGTCTGTATTAGAAATAAGTGGTGAACATGGTGCGACTGCAGTGGCAGTATTTACGGTATGAAATCTATAAATTACATAATGGAATAAGCAAGAAAGGACACGGCAGGTACCGATTACGTCGCCAAAGTGGCAAAAGTGATGCAATTATACTGGCGTAATGTGCATTGAAACTATAGATTGACTGGCCTAAGGTGGCGTAGTTAAAATAGTTCCCTTTGTTAGAAGATGGTTGTAGTGTTTCTACAGCGTGAACTGCTGACACTACGGAAAGTGGATGAAGAGAAACTAGGCAGATATGCGGTTGATATATATTTGACATGTTGGTAGGTCTGTGGTCTTGCATCGATTAGAGTAAAATTAATGTATAAAATGAATACGTCTGGCTTACCAATTTACATCTGAAGTTATATAAAAGTCTTTAGAAATTTGGGGTAAACTTATGAATTCTATCGGGAATCACGGCAGGGTTTGACACCGCCCGGTCAATCAAAGACCTCTGGCTTGTAAGATTATTTTTTGCTTAACTTCTTGGACTAGAACATTAATATAGAATTATAGTGAATTCAGACAAGAATATTTTTAAATTATATTATTGGGACATCAAAAGATGTTTATCTCATAGACATATTACTGGTCATTGGTCCATTATATTCAAAACTACATGGACAAAAAGACATTCAAAATTGGAGTTTAATTGGAATACCAGTGGAATTAACTCAAAACTCGGGGATTTAATTCAAAATTCTATCCAGAAAAGGTAAGTTCTTTTCAAATTTTCACATTGTACCTTAGGAAAATACGTTATTTGTTGAATTTTACAAACCTTATTGGTTTTTGCTTTTGTATTGCTAAGTTTAAGACCACATAACAAGTCTATTTGATCCATGAGTATGAGCTTGCACACAGGCGAGAAACTAACTAAAATCTAGTTGTGTTCAAGTTTAGGAGAAGACCAGTGTTCACAGGCTGAAAATGACTTTTGCCAAACATCCTGCTGTCCGATTGTTGCAACATAACAGCTGTTTTATATCTTTACATAAAGGATGCATTAAATTTGCCTCTTAGTCCTTATATCCCTATAGTGCAAAGGAGCCGCGGTAGCTAAGCTGAAAGACACGTAATGCGGGTGTCAAAGGTTCGACACCCAAAACCGGATAGGCTGCCTCGGTTCTTGGGAAAGCAGAAAGCTATCATTTCCTTGGCATTATATGTTATGTGCTATTAGTGACTTTAACCCACCCACCCACCCACCCCATTAGCCATGCCATAGTAGGATTGGCTCATCAGATCCAAAATCGGACACGCCTAATCAGTACATGTAGTCATAGATGATAAATACGTTTATATATCGCTTGAGAAAGCACAATCTGTAAATCACAATCTTTGCGCTATTCAAATATCCATTCAAAGCCGATAAATAAAACCCCTTTATATACTTGAGTAAATATCCATTCAAAGCCGATAAATAAAACCCCTTTATATACTTGAGTAAATATCCTTTCAAAGCCGATAAATAAAACCCCTTCATATACTTGAGTAAATATCCATTCAAAGCCGATAAATAAAACCCCTTTATATACTTGAGTAAATATCCTTTCAAAGCCGATAAATAAAACCCCTTTATATACTTGAGTAAATATCC